>CM039483.1:18462112-18541955 GCA_022433065.1 Begonia loranthoides
TGCTTGGTTAACACACACCTAAAGGGCCTACGTTCCGCTTGCAGCCAATACAACGACAACCTCACTTGCAAGAGATTCAACAATCAAAACTACCGGTAGTCTTTAGGGGACAATTAGTCAGCAGTACTGAACAAGCGAGCCGTCAGTCTTGTGCCTTTGAAAAAAGGAACTCGCTTAACTCGCTAGGCCTTCAGAACAAAGGTAATTCTGTTCATGCTTTAGACACAGACGATCTGGCTATATATACTCTAATTCTATTAGAAAGGTGAACCAACCTATAGTCTAGGCCTGTTTTATCACATTTTTTGATTGAAGCTATACTGTAATAGGCTACCTCTTTATTTAGATTTAGGGGAGCTTATTCACCATTAAGTCTGCATACTCTATTACTCATAGCGAGTTGCCCTTTATTAGTAAGGCCTCTTTTGTAGATGTAGATATATAGGCACCTTTTTCATTTTGACTTCTTCTAGCGTATCACCATCACTTCACTCACAAGATAGATCTTCCTGCTCACTAAGCCGTAGGTTTTCTTTTGGTACTGGATCTCAATTTCTAGCTGGACTGTAACACCCTGACTTTTTTAGTGGATAATTATTTTTATCGGGGTATTACGAAGGACGTATTCGTAAGAATTTCCATTTATGGAGATTAAATAGAATTTACGGTAATTAAAAATTTAAATTATAATGTTTGTGATTAAGTTAATTGTTTTACATTAATGAATTAATTAGGGATTTAAAATGATGAAAGGGATATTTTAAAGTTAATGAATAAATTGGATAAATTAGATTTAATTTAATAAATTAAGTTAAAGTGTTGGGGAAAGGAATGAACCAGTTCAACAAGAACAGGTCCAGTTTAAATTAGAAGAGAAGAGGGCAATTTTCTTTCTAGAGAGAGAGATCAATCTGGAGAGAAAGAGAGAAGAGAGCCCGAGCGAGCGAGCAAGCGATCGTGCGACGGGTTCTGATGGGCTAATGGCGACTGCGACGAGGTGGGTTTCTGATACTGTGCTACTCTAGGCATTGTCCGGCGACGACGAACAGAGCAGGATAATTTGGGGCCTGCAATTTCTCGCTGTCTTCCGGTGAAGTCTCGGCCGAGGTAAGTGAAAACTTTGATTTTGTGTAATTTCTCTTCCCTTGCATCCTACTGATGAATCAGTCATCATTTTCGTGATTGGCATGAGATGGCTGTGATCGGCGATGGATTGGCGGAAGCAAGGGAGCCTCGATTTGTGATGGATAGCTACGGGTTCGGGGTGCTTGTGATTAGACCAAGCCGGTTTGCAGTTCTTGCTTTGGTGAATAGGACAACGTGCGGCTCAAGGTACATATTGGTGGAGATCATGATCCGAAAAATCTGGTTATGTGGCTGATATTGTGGGATAACCTTGTTAGTGGTTGAGCATTTCAAATTAGCATTTTGTGTTTAGTTAGGAGAGGCGGTGAGGAAAAGGTAGAAATGGAGAAGAATTGCTCACGAGTGCTAGGAGCTGGGAGCCGAGTCTGGTGCCTCTGGGAAAGACCTGAACCGTGGAGTTGTTGTCCTTGTTTTTGGTTCTTCAAAATGGTAAGAAAATAGGGTAGAGTCTTGGCCATGTGGAGGCCCTACACCACATGTGTGTGTGTGTGTTAACATTAGTTCCCTTAGATGATTTTCTATGCTAGTTTCTTGCTGATTTTGTTTAGTTCTTCTTGCTGCTATTAGTGGTTAATTGATAATGTTGCCAATGAAACAATCTGGTTATATATGTTCCGTAGTTCCTTTGTTGATAGTTTGTAGAATTTCCTTGTTGTCCTCTAGTTCCTTGTGATAGTGTAGTTCTTTGTTGATATAATTATTGATTCTGTTATGAAGTTTATTGACTTGACCTGTGAATCCCTCATACTGATGAACTGCTGTGATAAAGGCTTAGGGTTTGAAGGTGATAAGTACAAAATGACGAGTGTATAATGATTAGTAGCATGAACGAGCTAAGAGCTTTTATGACTGTTATGCACTTTGTTAAATACTTGTTGTCTTTAATTCTCTATGCTATCTTTAATTCTCCGTATTGATTTGATCGTCATTTCATTAACTCAAGGTAGAACATGTTAAATTAACCTGATTAGTAAATTCAATTAACTAGCATATTGAGGTTGGTTAACTAGCATGTTCAATTTCTAATCAATGTAGTTAACTGATAGTCATTATTAGCATGTTAATTAATCTAATTAATTAACTAGCCGGGGAATAACTAATTCAAGCATGTTAACTAGTCGTTTAATTAGTAACAAATACTTGAGCATGTAAACTATTTGGCTGAGCATGTTTAGATTATAAGATTTTGTCTTGATGCATTTCAATTAATTAATTACATGTTAATAACTAGTTGAGCATGCTAAGCTACTTAGAGAAATCAACTAGTTGATAATTGTGGCATGTATAACTTAGCTTGCATGTTTAATTATCTGTATGTTAATTAGCTAAAGTAATTAAGTAGCTTTGAGCATGTAATTAATTAGAATGATATTAGCATGTTAAATTAACTTAGTCATGCCATGCTTACTTATTAACTAGACTGCCATGCTTAATTATTAACTAGGCAAAGTTATTTTGTGAATTGATAATATCATGCATATGTTAAATTCTTTGAGTACGGTTAATTAGCATGTCTAACCTAATTAACAGCATGTTAATGTCGACCATATTAATAATTAGTAAGCATGTTAATTAACAAGTCGTTTAAACTTTGAGCATGATAACAACTTAGTCGAGCACGTAATTAAATTAGATTAATATTTGCTTGTCAATTAATTAAGATGGGCCACGTAATAAGCTTGTAATTAGATAATAATTGTAGGAAACATGTAAATGGACTAGGAAGTTAACTAGATAATTGGCATGTTAATTCTTGTATTCAATATTATAAATATTCTCTGTATTATTGGTTGTCTTCATTGCTATGCGTTTTCAATTCCTATTATTCTTTTATACACGCTTTTAGTTTCAGTTACTTTCATTTATGCGCACTTCAATTTCTATGAATGTTATATGTGAAGCATCATGTATCATGTTAGGTTGAGAATGTATGGTCATGCATCATGTAATAGAAACAAGTAGGAAGTGTCATTATGGGGTGGTACTCACATGCATGAAAGAGGAAAATGAAATGAACGAATGCAATGAACGATGATGAAAGATGCAATGGGAGGTTGAATGGCAGATGGGTAGTTGGATCTAGTCCACTTAGGTCTAGAAGCCGATCAAACTATTCCATCTAGTACGTATTCCATCAATTTCCAACTCGATGTATGAGTAATGAACGAATGAATAAAACGTAATGAAAGATTGGTTTGGGGCGGACCCATTCCGAGTAAACTAAAGAGAGGCATGACATATGCATATTCCCTTTCCTTACTAAGCATTTTGGGTTTATAGTTTACTTGTGGTGTAGGTACATGCGTATGCACAAGAAGAACGATGAACATAACCCAAAGCAGTTGTTGAAGGATTTGCACATGAAAGACCTTGCGATTGGCCAGACTAAGTGAGTAAGAAATAAAATAGTTTGTAATTAAAATGTATTTAATTTTGTAGCAGTAGAGCAAATGTTTTTATCATGCATATGATTTTCAAGTCCTCATTGTTAGAGGCTTTGAATACTTGATTCATTGGTAGAGGCTTTAGGGACTAGTCCCCAATGATAGAGGCTTTGAGCGGAGTTTTCCACCAATTATTGAGATTATGAGTTGAGTTCCAATGATAAAATGAAAAGGAAAATGTAAAGAGAGGAAATGAAAATGGAAAACATTTTATGTAAAGCACATTACATGATTTATATTGCATATCATTTCTTACAAGCATTAGTCTTATAGTTTAAGTCTTGTGATGTAGGTAAGCATGGTAAAGGAATAAAGGAGCATTTGATGGATGATTTACGCGTTGCAGACCTTGTGCTGGTCGAGATAAGGGATAAATGGAAAAGACATTGTTTTGAGCTAAGAAATATTTTTTATAGTGTAAAAATTTTAAAGAAAGAAATTATTTTATGATGTTTCATTTCCTTCTAACAGATATGTTTTTATTAAGAAGAGTCTTCTGCTACATAGTGTTTTGAAAAGAAAGAATCTTTCAACTCTAAACGTGTTTTAAGTAAAGGAAAAAGGGGTCGCTACAGGTAATGCATACCATTTTCTAAAGATCCTACATCATAATAACATATCACAACATGTCATCAATTTACAATCAACATTTTAATTTAAACTAATAATCAATAGTATCCTTATACGTTTCATAGTATAACCATCATATTAATATCATACAAACAACCAATTAATCATATACTATCCTTCTATAATGCAACATAACAAACAATATCACTATCTTAATCCTAACATCTTGTAATATAGGCAAAAAATGTCAAAGACATACATATATCTATTACCTAGTGGTCTTAAGATAATCACAACATCTTAAGAAGTGTTTCCTTAAGTTTCAAAACCTAAAACATGATAAGCATCATGTTAGTATCCATTCATAGCCTTATAACTTAAAACAGACACAAATTTCTAGTTTCTCTTCACTGTTTTTATCCAACTTTGAAAATTCATTAGTTAAGATATACTCAACCAATTCCACTAGTTCAAGAGCCTATCTTTTTCTTGATATGTCTAATATAACATAGTAGAATGGTTTTAGATTTGAAACTCATTAAGACAATCATTAGCTTCCAAATACAAAAAGTATATAGTTTTGAACAATTTAATGTCATCCACCTTTTTTAGCTTACAAACTTAATCAAACACTTAAAATTCCTTTAAGCCATAAAGAAAACTCATCTTACCTTTAAAGAGTTGAGGAAGAGAGAACACTTCCTTCAGAGCTTCTTTAGCTTCAATGGAGTTCCCACGATGGAATTTCTAACCTAAAAGAATCTCCTTCTTTGCCATATATCTTTTCATCAGCTTGAGGTGTCACACACTTCAGCAAGATACATGATTAGTCAACATGTTTTGTTTTCTTAAAACATGATACCGAATCCTATTTACATATGACTCTTCACAATCCCTGTCAACCACTCATAAGTTCTGGTCACCTACACAATAACTTGAAGCTTTTACATTTTCAATTTTTTCCTTACACTGGTCGATCGCCATAAGTTTTAGTCGGTTGCACAATAACTTTCCAAAGGGATACAGGACATCTGCTGCAGATGCTTACATGTCCACAGAAGGTAGTCAATACACTAGTTACGGATGACCACAATATCATGTCTGGTGAATCGCCAACTACACGAGACTAAACATTCTAATATGTCTTTAGCTTGGTCGACCACACACCAACATCGGTCGACCGCAATACTACTTGAGGCTGATATATTTTTCATTGTCTTTGGAACGAGCGACTACACACTTAGTGCCGGTCGACTGCAATATGATTCAAGAGCATGTCCAATTCTCACACGTGGAATCCAGTCATCTGTACCTATTCTATGGGTGTCGATAACATTGCCAAAAAACCACATCCCATAAACAATAAACATAATCATCCTTTATATTCCCAAACAAACCATTATATTTTTAAACATTCATCCGTATTAATACACAATCATTGAACATAGTTAATACATAATTCACACAATGTAATAAAACTTTTGGGTGTTACAAGAGGTTAGGATTTTTGGCTTAAAATTAAAACTTGTAAATCTCACAAAATTTCAGCAGAACTATGTCGCAATATCCTTGATTCTTGCTTTTCAAGTCGAAGTTTGTCTCTATTTATAAACAACTTCAAAAATTTTGCACACCGGTTGACGACTTCATGACCATTATGAAATTTCTGTGCACGTTTGGTCTTTCAAGAATAGAATTTGGTCTACTAGGCCAATCAACCACCAATACATATTGGTCAACCACCTTGTGAATTTCTGTGCATGTTTGATCATTCAAGAGAAAGTTTCCGTCTACCTCCTTGGTCGCCCTATACTTGTGCTAGTCTACCACTCTTGTATACTTTACGTTGAACAATTATTGAGGTATTACCGAAGACGTTTCGGAGCGCTAGATCTAAAGGGTATTTCCGTTACATTTTCCCTATATACACAATGTGATTAAAGGATGGGGTAATTGGGACATTACCTTGCGTAATTATACGTGTTGTTCATGACGTGTAATTATGGGAAAAATATTATAGGATGGGAGTTAAGTAGGAAAATGTGAGAAAAGTGCTGGATTGTGCACTTGCGGACGACTCCGCAGATGTTGTTCCTCATATGCAAATGTATAGAACACAATCCCAACACTTTGGGATGACTCAAGGACATTGTCTTCGCATCCCAAAGGTCACCCCTGCCTTTGTTGTTGTTGTAGACAAGGCTGCGGACACAGCCAAGTTCATGCGGATGCGGGTGGTCTCGTCCGGGTCAAATCTATCAAAATCTGGACACCTTCGAATGCTCGCAGACAAGTGTGGATGAGGTGAAGCCTTGTCTGATTTGCCTTTGTCCAATTTCTGGACATATGCGGACGTGTGCGTATGTGTGCGTACACTTCATGTAGACGTCATAACGCGTCCGAATATTGTCTGCGGATGGTACGACTTGGACGAGGACACTAGTTCTCGTCCGAGACCATGATTTAGCCTTAGGAGTTTTACTCTTGCGGACAAGACCATTGCGTCAGCACTCGTTCGAAGTGGCCCAGATCTGCGATAATAAGGGATTTATAATAAGAAGGAGAATGACCCATAACAAATTAGAACGCGACCCCCGATAGCAAATCCTCCTCCAGACCACGCGTAGCCAACCTCCCTGCCCCCTACACATATGGTTTGTCCCCCCTCCCAGGTATAATCTTCCTCCCCCCTTCCATTTCTACGTTCAGCTCCTCTCCCTGCGTGAACTCCCCCTCCCTACTGCATGACTCTTCTCTTCCTGTGAGGAGTGCTCCTGCATGTGAGCCTCTAAGTGTGTGTGAGTTGTGTGGTGAGCTAAGTGTGAGTTCCAATGTGTGAGAGTGGGCTTCCCTGTAAGGTGAGAGTAGTGAGTGTTCCTTGTATGAGTGTGTACGTGAGTGAACTGTTGTGAAGCTGGTAGCTGCGTGAAGGCTTGGTTTCCTTGTTGTCCCTATTGTGTTCATCGGTTTATGTAAGGAAATAGAGGTGGCTTGGCCAGTGGAGGCCCTACACCACAAGTGGGGGTACGTGAGTTGTATTTCCTTAGTTGTTAACTAGCTCTGTGATACTTTCTTGTTGATACCCAAAGGTTTCCTTGATGTTGTTACTTCTTTGTTGATAGCGTAGATTGATTTAATACTCCGTAGATTTTGTTAGCTTCATGATATTCAATGTTGGATTTGCAAAGTTACTGCTCTGATGTTTTTATGATAGTTTGTAGATTTCCTTTGTTATTCCTTGTTCCTTATTGTCAGCTCCGTTACCAATGCTTAGACAATTGATGGATTATTGATAGACAATTGATGAATGATAAATGTTGGATAAATGAGTAATGCTTAGATAGATGAGATAAGTCTGAAGGCATTATTTTGACGTGTTCTCCATCGTTGAATTTCTATCTTGTTGTTAACTATAATATTGTTATTTCCTTCATTATTGTGGTGTTACCATTACTTTATTAATCTAGCTTGTTTACTGCTAATTAATTTAGTTAATTGTTAATCGATTGAGCATGTTAATCAATTTAGTTAATCTAAGCATGTAAATAATTTGATTTGTCTAAACAAGTGAACTAAACTAATTAGCGATAATTAAGTAGAATAAGCTTGGTAAATGTTGTTAATTCTTGAGAATGTAAATTGACTAATAAGTAACTACTAGCATGTTTAACTAATTAACTCGCATGTTAGATTGATTAACTAACATGTTTAAATTAACTAACTAGCATATCCAATTAGCTAACTAGCATGCTTAATTAGTATGTGTAAATCAATTAGCAACATGTTAATTAACTAGGCCTTAAGCATGTTTAATTGTTAATCAGTTAGAATCCAAATTGTAATAATTTCTTTAGCATGTTAATTAACCTAATCTAGAGTAATCAACTAGATTTGAGTATGGTAGTAGACTTAAGCATGTTAATTAAATTAGAGTAATTAACTAGACTCGAGCATGTTAATCAACGTAGCTAGAGTATTTAATTAGATTTGAGCATGTTAATTAATTAGAGTAATTAATTAACTTAAGCATGTTAATTACTACTTAAACATGTTAACTAAGTTTAATCTTCAAGCATGCTAATCAACTGTTTATCCTCATGCATGTTAGTTATCTATTACTTGTTTAATCTTCAA
Organism: Begonia loranthoides; assembly: GCA_022433065.1. Lineage (NCBI taxonomy): Eukaryota > Viridiplantae > Streptophyta > Magnoliopsida > Cucurbitales > Begoniaceae > Begonia > Begonia loranthoides. The sequence goes on from CM039483.1 coordinate 18,470,407, forward strand.
GCATGTTAATCAACTATAACCTTCATGTATGTTAGTTAACTATTAGAATTGTTTGATATTAACTTATCCGTTGTTAGTTTCCTGCAATTATCTTAATTCTCTTTATTTCAAATGCTTTACTTTGATAGAGACTTGATAGAGATCAATGCTATGATGAAAGCTTAATGATGGAATGAGATAAATGCTTAGTGCTTGAATAATGATAGTTTCCTTAACAATAATGATGGAATGAGATAAATGCTTAGTGCTTGAATGATGATAGTTTCCTTAACAATGGTTTTGTTCTGTATATCTATTATTTAATCGTTGTAGTGGTAGTTTCCTTATATCATAGTGATAGTATTACTCTTCTTTTGTTAGTTTAGAATTCAATACATGTCAATAACCTAATCTGAGCATGTTTGTAATCTTTCTTGAGCAAGTAATCATCTTGAATATATAATTAAATAGGATAATAACTAGTCTATTAAATATAGTATGTTTAATTAATTAGAGTAAAAACATGCTTAATCAACTAGAATAAGAATTTCCAATTTACAAGCATGTTTCCAGTTATTGTCTAAAGCATGTTTCCATGTTTAGTTTAACTTAGTATATCGAGCATGTTTAGTTAATTGTAATTCATCACACGTTACTTTATCGTCTCATATTGTTCATTCACTACTTTCAATTCGACATCATAATCGTTCCCTGTATTGCTGTGCGCTTTCAATTTCTGTTATTCATTCTATGCGCAATTCTAATTAAAATTACTTTTATTTCAATGCGCACTTCAATTTCTGTTAATGTTACGTTATAAAGCTTCATGCATTATGTTAGGTTGGAAATATATGGTCATGCATCACGTTAATAGAACCAATGATGTAATGAAAAGATTGGGTTTGGTGGCCCCCATTCCAAAAGGACTAAAGAGAGGCATATCATGTTGCATAAACCCTTTTTCCTTACTAAGTCCTTGGGCTTACAATTACTTGTGGTGTAGGTGTAGATACTTGTACGTGAATTCGATATAAAGACTTAGGAGTAGATGCGAAAAACGATGAATAGATAATAAAGCAGGGATGAATGATTTGCACGAGCAAGATTGGGGCTGGCTCGGCTAAAGATATTAAAGAGAGCACGGTTGTAACTAAGTTGTAATTAATTATTTAGTTTCTTCATTAAATTATTTATGCTTCCATAATGTTTTAAAATAAATGATTTCATACTTCTGCATTTCATTAAATTGATTTTCATAACGAGTTTAACAAAAGATTAGTAGCGGTCCAGTTTAGCGTTGCATTTTGATATTTTTTTTAAAAGAGATTTCAATGGCCTTAGAAAAATTTCAAATTTTTAAGCGTTTTAAGGGATTTACGAAAAACTGGGTCGTTACATTTTTTGTTGACCAATCTCAGCCTTGGTTGACCACTTTATGTCATGCAAAATAGTGAAAGCTCTCTGGAATGTTTTTGGTCAAATGCTCTCAGCTCTGATTGACCGCTTTATATTATGCAAAATAATGAAAGCTCTTTGGAAATTTTCTATTCTACCACTCTAAGCTTTGGTCGACCATGTTACACTATGCAAAATAATGAAAGCTCTCTGGACTTTTTCTGGTCGAGCGCCTCTTCCCCTAGTCGATCACTTTCAGCTATGTTTTTCTTGACATAAATTGTGTGAGTTCCATGAATTTAAACATTGACTCTAAGAACTTCAACAAATTGTTAACACACTTAAATACTCACTTTCGAGGGTAATTCTAATACGAAAAAAATAATATACTCAAAGATCACATTTTTAATTTATAAACAACTTATAGTTAATTAAATTACTCATCATCAAAATAGCTAAGCTTAATTCTTATTAACTAACAATCTCCTCATTTTTTATGATGATGAGATGTTACAAGTTGTTTATACTACCCCTAAGTATATGCATACAATTAACAAGCAGAATATTGCTATTTTTTTTATTATATTTCTCCCTCTTAAATTATCATATGCTCTTTTTTGCTATCGTTACATGATTTCAAAAAGCATTTAGGCAGAGTTTCCCTTCTTTATTTCTCTCCCCCTTTGACATTATAAAAAAGAATCATAGCTATTATCTAAGGAATAATAAATATCCAAAAAACAATAAAAAGAAATAGCTAGAAAAACAAATAAAAAACTATGTGACCACAAATTAAAATTTCAAATACCAGTACATCTAAAAACATTAAAGAACCATAAAAACAACTAAATAAAATATGAATAATCATCCTCAGGGTGATGGTGGAATAATAGGATCAATGGAAGTTGAAAGATACGAATTTGTGGATGTGTGGACCCAATTAGAGTTAGCAAATTCCTCAAGTTGACGATCAATGACATCAAACATCGATTGCGAATGAATACCCTTGGATGAGACAAGTGATAGGAGGGAGGAACTAAGGTGGAACATCTAGCATGAGAATGTTTTCATTACCAACGGGATTCTCATGCTAAGCGGCAAAAGTAGATGAGGCTCCTCTAGACGATTTAAAAATCCAAGTGCCCTAATCATCATGCACAATTCCCATTCACGCTAGAGTATGGACTGTGTAAAAACCTACTCTACACAATGACATAGGTGACTCGGTAGAAAGAATCTCAATTCCCTTAATCTCAATCAGTTGGTTCAATATGATATGTCCCACATTAACGCAACTCTTACCAAATATCTTTGAAGTACATACAAATTCATACAGCTTACATGGTCCTGATGACCATCTCTCGATAATAGGTTGTAAGTGAGACTATGATGGATAACCCAAGCAAACACATTTAGATCCTTCGCTTTGGGTTTGAAATATGTTTTTTCACCCAGTTGTTTAAGTACTTTCTACAAGAACTCAACTCTATGATTACAAATTAAAAAATTATGCTCGTTCAAATTATTATAATAGTCATCACCATCGTCACCTATCTCAAAGTCCAATAACACATAATATCATGGGCAGTCAAAGTGATTTTCTTTCCATAGATATAACTACTTAATTTCAATGGACGAGGACAATATTCCAAATTGACATAAAATAACATAATCATTTTCTTAAAATATGGACCATCTACATTGTATAAATCCTCAAATTTAAGCCTTGCCAAATTTGAAAAAAAAAATCTTACAAGCAGCAATTAAAGTCGATTCTTAAAATCCTCATTGTACGATTTTTTTCTTTTGGCATCTCATAACAGTTTGGAATCCCATTTCAAGGAAGGTAGGGGCTGGGATGCACCCCCACTAGACACTGACATCTTCCTCTTTCCAGTAGCTCTTGATGCCATGAGGACATTGACTTAGGATTGAATTTTGGAGAGAGAGCTTTAAGGGTTTCATGTGAATATGGAGAAATAATGGATTGGGAACAAGAATAGTGGATCTAATGTCAATTTGGAGGACCAAAAATCAAGATTGAGGATGGTGATTGCTGGGAGGAAGGAGTCTCTTAAATGGTAGACCAATAACACCTCAGAGGTCGACCGATCACAATGAAAAAAATATATTTGAAAAAAAATATCCACAACAAAAGGACAACCTACTTGCAATCAAGTTATATTAGTCCTAATAAAATTCTTATGCCATTAAAGGTTTTTTTGTCTAAGGGTTCTATAAATATATCAATCAATTGATTTTTAAAATTAATGAATTTGAGAGATTTATCACTCTTTTGAACGTGATCATGAATGAAGTAAAATCTAATCTCTGTGTGTTTAGTACGAGAATGTTGAATAGGATTCTTAGATATATTAATTAAACTTGAATTATCTCATCTAATAGGTATATTCTTATAAAATTGATCATAATCCTCTAAAGTTTATTCCATCCATAATAGTTGAGCACAACAACTTGCAGAAGCGATATATTTGCTTTCTGCTATAAAAAGTGCCACCAAGTTTTTCTTTTCATGGAGATGGATATAAATTTTGAGGAGTCTCCCATCATGTATCTTAAACATTCACTATTCAAGTATCATTCCTCCTTTCCAGGAGAGTCACCAACCTGCTCTCTTTGGCCATGAAGCACGTGTTGGCAACTTCTTCATCCCTCTGATGTTGAATCTTCATCATTATAATCCCATGTTACCTTCATCACTTTCTTCTTGAAGGCTTTTTGTGCCTTCTTCACTTGTGGGCAATCAACTATAATGTGTAGGGGTTTCCCACATTCATAACATGTGATCTCTTTCCTAATTTTTTCGTGGGAATAATTACAATTCTTAGTTTGCTATTTCTATGTTAATTTTCCCACAGTTAGATAACCTTAAAAAATATAATGCTAACACACATATAAATCAAGGAGTAGGAGTGCAAACAAATTTGCTAACATGGTTCTGCCAAACATGCCTACTTTGCACTTTGAGACTCCTCCTCGAAGGTTTTATTCACCTCAATCTTCCCAGTTACAATTGATTGAACTTCCAGGTGTCAATCCAACTTTACAATAACTCTCTCGGGTGTCACCCTTAAATCAATCACAAGGTAAAGTATTTAAATTTTTAACTTTCACATACTTTCCTAACTCTCAAAACGTAAGTTCAAATTTAAAGTGGGAGAGATTAATATTTTTGGCTTGGAATAAAGATTCATAAATCTTAGAAATTTCAGCAGTACTACGTTGCAATATGCTTAATTTTGCTGCTCAAGTGGAAGGTTGTCTCTATTTATAAACACCTTTAGAAATTCTATGCACCGGTCAACCGCTCATTTAAACCAATCGATTACTTCATGACCATTATGAAATTTCTATGCACGTTTAGTTGTTCATGAATAGAATTTGGTCTATCATACCAGTTAACCACCTATATATACCGGTCAACTGCCTTATGATAGTTGTGAAATTTTTGTGCATGTTTGGTTGTTCAAGAGGAAGTTCTGGTCTACCTCGCTAGTCACCCTATACTTATGTCGATCTAGCGCTATTGCATGCTTTAGAAATCCATGACTTTTTGGCATTTTTCTGGTCGATCAATTTCAACTTTGGTTGACTGCTTTACGTTATGTAGAATAATGAAAGCTCTTTGGAAGTTTTCTAGTCGACCGCTCTCAACTCTAGTCGACTATTTTACGTTATGCATTATAATGAAAGCTCTCTGGACTTTTTGTGGTCGGCCGCCTCTTCCCGTAATATCTAAATAAATCCCTCTAAGTATAATGTAAAAAATTCTTTGAAATATATGTTTTGTTCTGTGGTAATGTATGGTACACTTGATATAATGCAATGAATATGAGTATGAAGATTAAGTTAGAAGTGTGGTTAAATTTATTTAAGTTATAAAATGATTAGAAGTAGAAATATTGAAGGGTGGAGGATTATTGTGGTCAAGGAACTTAGTAGATTCTATAGATGTGGAATCGGTCGATCAAGTGATTGACCTTGAAGTTGGTAGTGACAAATGCATGGCGGGGTAACCGATCGAGTGATCGACCAGGAAACTGGAGGAATTGGATTTTACAGCAAGGTATTCAATCAAGTGATCAATCGGGAAATGAGAGGAATTGGATATTTTGATAGGGCGATTGATCGGTTATCAACCGAGAATTTGAATTTACGGTAGAGTGATTGATCAAGTGATCGACCGGCTCCACATAAAGTTTACCGAAAACATTTTCAGTAGCATGTCGGTCGATCATGGGAGGATGCCGATCATTCAGGACTGTTGAAAGTCTCCTGAAAGAACGACGGATTTACCTTGATCTTGCCGGAATGATAAGATATCGAGGTGGCAATTTTGAGGTGTGCCACCTCTTGAGTGGTAGGTGAATGTCTGTATCAGGGAAGCTTCTAAAGGAAGCTTCTTGCTGATAAAATGAGAAGACAGAAGGAAGGAGGAAGTAGAGTGTGAAAGTGAAAGAGAAAGAGAGGAGATAAGCTTTCTGGTTTTTCACAGTGAGCGTTCGTTAAGATATAGAGAGAGAGAGAGAGAGAGAGAGAGAGAGAGAGCTTGGTTCTGAGTCTTTAGGGAGTGTGCTACCTCTTTTGTCAAGCCACTGCAGTGCATTGTGCGAAGGAAGGAACCCCTAGTGGAGAACCTAGGAAAAAGGAGGTAAGGAGTAAGTGTGTGTTTGTGGCCAGATGTGGCTTACACCACAAGTATAGAATGAGTTGTGCTTGCTGATTAATAATGCTAAACTATTGAATTGGTTCGATATTGCTTCCTACCTAGTTTAATTCTTTGTTATTTAGTTGTTACTCTGTTGTTCTTTCCTTCTTATTATGTTGCCATGATAATGTGAGTTTTCGGTTCTCTCTTTGATCCTGACTGATATATCTCTGGAAAATGGTTACTTCGTGGATGTAGAGTCTGTTTTGGAATTTCTGTGCACTGCTTACTGAGTATAGAGTGTTGTGTTTGGTTACCGTTAGTATTGGATAAACCACTTTAATCGAAGGAAAGGTTGAAAATAGTGGCTTATTCACTGTGAGTTTATATTACTTGATAATTAGACAAAGTTGAACTTATCCTTTTGGAAATATTGTATAGTTGAATTTATACTTTGTTTGTGAATCTCCTCTATGTTACTCCATGTTACTTCCTTGCTATTACTTGTAATGTAGAATTGAATGTTATTCCCTGTTATTACTTATGATGTAGATTTGAATGTTATTCCCTATTATTACTCTTTATTGAATTGAATGTTTTCCTTGTTTGTTAGAGTATTGATATATTGTTTAGAGCACTGCTTGAATTAACATGCATCATGATTAGAAACAAATAGTAATACCATACTGGGTTGGTATTAACATGCATTACATGGGAGAGATCCAGATTAAATGAATGTAGATAGGAATTGGAGGTTGGGGAGGTAGTTTCAAATTGATTTCGGAGAATACTCCTTCAACTGTAAGTTTAGTTTTATTACTTAAATTGTTTTCTTTAACTTATTGTTTCATAATATGGAAATATGTAGGACTATAGAATGGGGAGGGAAATTAGAGCAAATGTTTGAAATGATGTCGAGAGGAATGAAGTAGTCAACAGTCAAGGAGATGTTGTTGGCTTAGAGAATGTCGGTAATCAGAATGAAAGAGATGAAGCCATTAGCTGACTATCTACTATAGTGGAGTGATAGTTTCAGTATATTTAGCGGTTTATAGAGAGGGATAATGAAAACAGGAATCATCGCCCTATGGTAGTTCATGAGGACGCCATGTGGGAGAAGTTTCAATGATTGAAGCCTCCCAACTTTGATGGAACATTTTTGACGTCATGGGAACCGAGGAATGGATTTGGTCTCTCGAGAATATGTTTGAATACGCAAAGAAATAGGAGGTAGAGAAGGTTTTATGTGCCACTTATTTATTGATCCAGGATGCGAGATTCAAGTGGGACTCTATTAAGACAGCGCAGGATGTCCGAACTCTTACATGGGAGAAATTCAAAGAGCTATTCTATGAGAAGTACTTCAACCATACGATCTGGACCAAGAAACTAGTGGAATTTGTGCAGTTGCACCAGACTGGGACAATATCAAAATAGATTCAGAGATTCATAGCATTATCTCGATTTGCTTCGCATTTGGTAACTAGCAATGGGCACAAAGTTCATCAATTTGTTCAAGGATTAAAAGTTGAGATCTTCAGGGGAGTTAGAAAATTTGGCACCCAAGATGTCTCTTATATGAAGATTGTTTCAAAGGCGCTAGAAGTGGTGAATGCTGAGTTGATGGTAGCGAGACAGCGAGAAATAAACCAAAGGTTCTGGAGAAACAATCACAGCTAACAACAACAGGGTGTTCCACTTGCAGCCAAAGGAATGAAAAGATTGTCAGAGAATGAAGTGCAGCAGAGGAAGGACGAACTCTTGATGACTGAAATAGCTACTGCTCCATCTAATGCTAGAACTTATCAGTCCAACATATGTCCAAGATGTAAAAGGAGTAATAATGGAGAGTGCAAGGCAATATCTAGGTAGTGCTTCAAATGTAGAGAGCCAGGGCATATTGCTAAATTCTGCCCAACTAACAATGGAAGACAAGGAAAGGTGGCCCATGGGTTTTCTCCCGATGTTGGAACAACAAAGAAGAGGATCAACCTACAATTGTATTAGGAACAAATAATGTTATGAAGTAATTATATATGTGTTTTATGTGCTATTGGAATATTTTTTCATCGCCTTAGACATTTTGCATTAAAAATAAATAAATTTTCTGGTGATGCCAGGTACAATTTGCATTAATGGTATATCTTCTTATGTCTTATTTGATTCTAGAGCTACTCACTCTTTTATTGTGACTAAATTTTGCACAAAAGTAAATTGTTCTTTTAGTCTAGTGAAGAGGGAGTATAGGGTACTTTTACCCTCTGGCGATTATTTGACTGCCATTGGTGTTCTAAATGTGTATACAATAAGAATAAATGACCGCATATTTCATGTCCATCTGATTATTATGGACATGAAGGGATATGATATTATTTTGGGCATGAACTGGCTATCCCATCACTATGCAATTATTAATTGTAGGAGGAGGAAGGTCTACTTTTGCCCTCTAGGTGGCGAACAACACACTTTTTAAGGAGCCAAAAAAAAAAAGGCAAGTTAGCGGTTATTTCTGCACTTAAGGCAGATCAATTATTGAGAAGTGGATGCAAAGGGTTTCCGGTGAGTGTGATGGACACCACGATGGCATCAAAAGCAAAGTTAGAAGGATTCCCATGGTCCAAGATTTTCTGGTTGTCTTTCTAGACGATTTCCCTGGGTTACCATTTGACAGAGAAATTGAGTTCGTGATCCATTTACATCTTGGCACTGAACCTATCTCGAAGAATCCATTCGGCAGAATTGTGTTAATTAAAAATACAGCTGGAAGAGCTGATCAACAAAGGGTTTATTCCGTCCTAGCTTCTCGCCTTGGGGAGTGCCAGTTTTATTTGTGAAGAAAAAAGATGGATCACTAATAATGTTCATCGATTATCATGAGCTCAATAAAGTGATGGTTAAGAACAGATATCCTTTTCCCAAAATCAACAATTTATTTGATCAGTTGCATGGTGCTTGTGTGTTTTCAAATATTGATCTTCGTTCGGGTTGTTATCAGCTAAAGATTAAGTCGAGCGATATTCTAAAGACAACATTCCGAACAAGATATGTGCACTATGAATTTCTCATAATGTCGTTTGGGTTGACCAACGCTCCAGTGGCTTTCATGGACTTGATGAACTGGATTTTTAAAGATTATCTGGACAAGTTTATCATTGTATTCATCAACAATGTTCTAATTTTTTCTCGTTCAGAAGAGGTGCACTATGAGCATCTAAAGATTGCCTTGTCTATTTTGGAGCGGCATCAACTATATACGAAGTTCTCAAAGTGTGAATTTTGGTTGAATGAAGTCAATTTCCTCGGCCATATAATTTCTAAGAATGGTATTGCAATAGATCCAGCAAAAATCTAGATGATTATTGATTGGGCACAACCAAAAAATGTGGCTGACGTAAGAAGTTTCCTTGGGCTTGCAGGATACTACAAACGGTTTATAAGCGTATTCTCCAAGATTGGTCTACCTTTTACCAGTTAACAAAGAAAAATGTATGATTCTGGTGGTCAAGTGAGTGTGAGAAGAGCTTTCAAAAGTTGAAACACCGATTGATGTTAGCACCTATTTTGGCCCTACTTGAGGAATAAGGTAATTATAGTATTTATCGTGATGCATCCAAAAGTGGGTTGGGTGGTGTACTTATGCAGAACGGAAAGGTAATTGTGTATGCTTCAAGACAGCTAAAACGCATGAGGATAACTATCCCACCTATGACCTAGAACTCACCGTTGTGATATTTACGCTTAAAATATGGAGGCATTATTTGTATGGGCAGCGGTGTGAGATCTTTACAGATCATAAAAGCTTAAAGTACTTTTTTACTCAAAAAGAATTGAACATGAGGCAGCGAGGATGGCTAGAGCTTGTTAAAGACTAGGATTGCAAAATCAAGTATCATATGCAAAGAAATGCTCGTAGGACTTCAGAAGGATATTCAAGAGATGGATGTGCAGATGGTTCCTATGCTGCTAACTGCTCTTTTATCGACGGTGACACTGAAGCCCACGATACTTGAGAGGATTAAAGAGGCCCAACTGGAAGTTAATCCATGCAAAGATTTTAAGTTAAACTCGACTCTGGAGAAGTATCAAAACTATTCTATATCTATTGACAGAATTGTTAAATTTAAGAACAGATGGTATGTACCTATGATTCACAATTTAGGTTGACAATCCTAAGAGAAGCTCATTTTTCAAGCTTTTCTATCCATATTGGATGCAACAAAATGTATAAGGATCTCAAAGTGCATTACTATGGGGCGGTAGTGAAATTTGATATTGCTTAGTATGTGGCATTATGTCATGTATGCCAACAAGTGAAGGCAGAACATCAAAGGCCAAGTGGAATGCTGTAACCGATGCCTATGCCAGAATGGAAATAGGAGTTCATCACTATGAACTTTGTCACTAGATTACCCAAGAGTATGAGAGGGCATGATTCGATTTGGGTAATTGTCGATAGATTAACCAAAATTGCTCATTTCTTACCAGTGAAGATGACGTACAAGATAAACCACTTCCCAGAGCTAGATATTAAGGAGATCGTACTATTGCATGGAGTTTTGGTTTCAATTGTATCTTATCGGGATCCAAGATTCACTTCTGCATTTTGAAAAAGTTTAAACAAGGCGATGGGCACCGAATTGAAGTTCAACACTTCTTTTCATCCACAAACAAATGGCTAGAGCAAATGAACAATTCAAACCCTAGAGGACATGTTGTGCACTTGCGTGTTAGAATTTCAAAGCGGATGAGGGAAGATGCTACCTTTGGTGGAATTTTCCTACAACAATAGCTTCCAGGCTACGATCAGAATGACACCTTATGAAGCATTGTATGGTAGAAAGTGTAAATCTTCATTGCATTAGAGCAAGGCGAGAGAAGCTGAATTTTATAGGCCGGATATGATAAACAAACCACCGAATCAGTCACTGTTATACGTCAAAGAATGTTGGCTACTCAAAGTTACCAGAAAAGCTACGCATATCACTGTCGATGGGATTTGGAGTTCAACGAAGGGGACCTAGTGTTTCTAAAAATATTACGCTTTAAAGGAGTCATGCGGTTTGGAAAGAAAGAGAAACAAAATACGAGGTACATTGGCCATTTCTAATCATGAAAAGAATAAAAAATGTGGTGTATCAGTTGCAACTGCCAACCTCTATGGAGGGTATTCATAATTAGTTTCATGTATCCATGCTAAAGAAATGTCTTAGAGATTCAATTCAAATGGTACCTCTAGATGATGTAGAAGTTCAATCTAACATAAGCTACGGAAAAAGATCGATTCAAATTCTGGATTCAAGAATTAAAGAACTTCGACACAAGCGTACTCCACTAGTCAAGTTGTTATGGCAACATCATTCAGCCAAGAAGGCTATGTGGGAGAGAAAGGAGGACATGAAAGCCAAGTATCCAGAGTTGTTTCAGTAGCTAAAATTTGAGGGCAAAATTTTATTAAGGAGGGGAGAATGTAATATCTGGATAAATCCCTCTATGTATATTGTAAAGAATTCTTTGAAATATATGTTTTTTTTCGTGGTAATGTATGGTACACTTGATATAATGCAATGAATATGAGTAAGAAGATTAAGTTAGAAATATGGTTGAATTTATTTAAGGTAAAATGATTAGAAGTAGAAATATTAAATGATGAGGGATTTTTATGTTCAAGGAAGTTAGTAGATTCTATAGATGTGGAATCGGTTGATCGAGTGATCGACCGTGAAGTTGGCAGTGGCAAATCCACGGCGTGGCGGTCGATCAAGTGATCGACCAGCGCCACATAAAGTTTCTCGAAAACATTTTCAGCAGCGTGCTGATTAATCATAGGACGATGCCGATCATCTTGGACCATTGAAAGTTTCCTAAAATGATGGATTTACATCAATCTTCCCAAAATAATAAGATATCCAGGTGGCAATTTTGAGGTGTGCCACCTCTTGAGTGGTAGGTGAATGTCTGTATCAAAGATGCTTTTAAGGGAAGCTTCCTGCTAATAAAATGAGCAGATAGAAGGAAGGAGGAAGCAGAGTGTGAGAGAGAAAGAGAAAGAGAGAGAGAAGTTTTCTAGTTTTTCTGTTTTTTCACAATGAGCGTTCATTAAGACGGGAAGAGAGAGAGAGCTTGGTTCTGAGTCTTCAAGGAGCGTTCTGCTTTTTCTGTCAAGCCACTACAGGGCATTGTGCAAGGGAAGGAACCCCTGAAGGAGAACCTACAAAAAAGGAGGTAAAGAGTAAGTATGTGTTTGTGGGTAGAGGTGTCCTACAACACAAGTATAGAATGAGTCGTGCTTGCTGATTGATAATGATAAACTGTTAAACTGGTTTGATGTTGCTTCTTGCATAGTTTAATTCTCTGTTATTTGTTGGTTACTCTATTATTCTTTGCTTCTTATTTTGTTGCCCTAATAGTGTGAGTTTTCGGTTCTCTATTTGATCCTGACTAATATTGTAACACCTCGTTGTAGTTTTTCCCTTTTCTAAAATGTAATCATTTTAGAATAATTAATGTAGTTCATTTCATGCCTAAATGTGTTATTTTACGATGCGCATATTGTGAACTATTGTACGGGATAAAAAATTGTAATTTAAGGAAAATTGGAGAAAAATTGTCCAGAGTCACTTCGAACGACTGTGGACGCATGAGGACAAGAATTCGACGTCCGTAAAACCAATTAGGATGAAGGTCAGGACGAGCCCTCGCGTCCTAAAACTGACCCTGTGTTTGCAGACGAGTGCGGATGAGTGCGGACGAGTGCAGGAGGCGTCTGATTTGAATCTGTACAAAAATTGGATACCTTCAGGCGCATGCGGACGATGTATGTGGACGAGAATTGGCATCTGAATTGTGTTTGTGGATGGAATTGCTAAAGAGTCAGGACAAAGCTCCTCGTCCCAATCTCTAATTTTGTCCTGAACAGTGTCATTTCGGACGCATGCGGACGATGTGCGGACGTAGACTAGCGTCCAAAAGTCTCCAGATCTGCGTGATTTAAAATTTAAACAACGAAATTTTTGGGATAAAAAATGGTATCATTGGCCACGAGGCAGTTCTGGAAGGCATGAAATCTCCCTCCATGATCCACGCCTCCTGTATTTCAGTCGTCCCCTCCCTCTAATTGGTGCACACAAGATTCTATCGGTATCCTTCCACCTATTAAACTCTAAATTTCCTCCATTTCCAATTCAGCTTTTCATTCTTTTCAACAAGAAGAGTGAGTGAGTATGTGGGAGATAGAGGGGGGGGGGGGGGGAATCGTGAAGGGGTCGTGCTAGAAGCCGTGAAATGCGATTCATAACGAAAGCCGAAGATTGGAAATTCGACGGTAGCTGTGGAGTGTTGTCCCTGTTAAGTATTCTTCAATTAGGTAAGGAATTGGGTGTGTCGTGGCCATTTGGAGGCCCTACACCACAAGTTGTGTGAGTAAGTAATGTCAAAAATTAGATTTTCTTGGTTGAGTCATTTCTGCTTAAATTCTTGTGACGTGAATTGAATTTCCTTGTTTTAATTTCCAACAATCTATACCTATTTTACATGCTTTACTTATTGAAGATTATTTTAGTGTATGAATGCCGAATGTTAAATGTTGTAGTGAAGGATGATACATGAATGAACATGAATGAGTTACAAAGTTTTTCCTTCGATTGATTTAGTCCTATACATTTACTGTGTTACTTGTTGTACTCTATTCCTAACTTTGTTGTGGATTTTCTTTAGTCAATTGTATTCTATGTGAGCTTCATCATTTTGGTATGTTACACATGATGATTAAGGAACTGCTGTAGAATAGAATTTTTATTTGAATGAATGAACTAAAGACTGTTTAAATAAATGATTTGCATGAATAAATTGTTAACAGGTTTATGAATACAAATTATGTTTTGCCCCTCATATTATTTATTAGATTGTAGACTTGTCAACTCTTGGTTTTGGTTAGGAATTGTAGAGATCTTAATTTATTTGTACAAACTCATTTGGCATGTTTCCCTGTCACATTAAATCACTAAATATATATATATATATATATACATTGTTATGATTTCCTAAATAGTTTATTCAGCACGTTTAGGTAGAAGATTCTTTTTAGCACGATTCTATTTCCTGTTGACTGTCCATGTTGCATACTTTATAATAGATGAATAAATGATTGTTATGAATTACATTGATCTCTAATTATAGCATGTTTACTAAATTATTGTTCTTTAAAACATCAAGCATGTATGCTTAGGTAGAAAATGTTGAATATATTGTCAATTCCTTGTTAAATTCATGTTCTACTAATTATTAACTCTCGTATCTGATCAATGATAGAAACATGTTCAATTAAATTAAATAACTCTTATCATTTTTCGTAATATTGTCTTCCTTGTGTGTTTTCAATTGTAATCATTTTATTACGTTTTTTTCGCTATGTTTTAATCCTGCCAATTAAATCTTATTCCCTATTAGATTTCCTCTCTTTATTTCGTTGCATTAATATGTACATGCATCATGATAATGGAAACAAGTAGTGCCATTTCGGTTGGTACTCACATGCATGAGTGAGGAAAATAAGATGAATGAATGAATGCAATGAATGATGATGAATGATGGGGGGTTGATGAGCAGATGGGTAGTCCGGATCTAGCCTACTTAAGGTTATAGATCGGTCAACTATTCAATCTAGTACATGTTCCTTCAACTTCTGGCTCGATATACGAGTTTATGACTAAATGAATAAACGTAATGCAAGTTTGTTTTAGGGCGAACCAAAAACTAAAGAGAGGCATGTCAAATCCATTTTTCCCTTTCCTTATTAAGTCTTTTAGACTTATGTTTTACTTGTGGTGTAGGTAATGAAATGATAACACCTGGAGTGGAAGAAGATGCAATTCCCGTGGAGCCTGAGGTGTATCCGGATGAATCACGACCTAAGTAGAAGGGTATAAGAAGAAGACTAATGTTTTGATTTAAATTCAATAGAGGGCAAGTTTTTGCCTAAAATGACTTTGAGGTTATTTTGCATAATTTTATTCTAGGCTTGAATTTATTTGAGATTTTTTTTAGAAGTTGTTCCGCTTACTCTAATTTATAATCCACTTTTAAATTTCACTTTTATGCTGGAGTTTGAAAAGTTATTATTTGAGTATGTAAAAAGGAAAAAGAAAAATTTTACAGAAAATTTTAAAAGAAGGAATTAAGAAAGAAATGAATTTTGACACGGGGCATCACAAATATATATCTGGAAAATGGTTACTCCGTGGATGTAGAGTTCTGTTTTGGAGTTTCTGTGCATTGCTTACGTGGTATAGAGTGTTGTGTTTGGTTACCATTAGTATTGGATAAACCTCTTTAATCGAAGGAAAGGTTGAAAATAGTGGCTTATTTGCTATGAGTTTATATTGCTTGATAATTAGACGAAGTTGAACTTATCCTTTTAGAAATATTGTATAGTTGAACTTATACTCTATTTGTAAATCTCCTCTATGTTACTCCATGTTACTTCCCTATTATTACTTGTAACGTAGAATTGAATGTTATTATTTGTTATTACTCTTTGTTGAATTGAATGTGTTCCTTGTTTGTTAGAGTATTGATATATTGTTTAGAGCACTGCTTGAATTGAATTGAATGTGTTCTTTGTTTGTTAGAGTATTGATATATTGTTTAGAGCAGTGCTTGAATTAACATGCATCAAGTTTAGAAACAATTAAGAATACCATATTGGGTTGGTATTCACATGCATTGCAAGGGAGAGATTCAGATTAAATAAATGTAAATAGGAATTGGAGGTTGGGGAGGTAGTTTCGGATCGATTTGGGAGAATTGTGAGATTATATAACTCATTCCTAGTTGGGATGGGTAGCCTATTCAGCCCAAGGTTCGATTCCGAGGTTGTGACTATACTCCTTGTGGGAAATATCTCAAATATCCTGAATACGTATTAGACTTTGAGTAAAGAACAAAAATGGTGGATTTTTTTTTCTGACATATAAGACATGAGCATGCATCATATTTCATCTTATCTCTTACTGGGCGTTAGGCTCATAGTTTACTTGTGGTGTAGGTGACAATTATGATCCTAGCGAAGTACTTGTGAAAGAAGCATTGCATGATGAGCTTTGCGCTACCAGGCAGATTTAACCTGAGGGTTATGGCTCACATAAAGTAATATTGATTGTTTTGAACAATTTGTAAATAGTTTTGGAAAGGCGGTAAATGTTTTGGTAAACTATGAACATTTTGGTTAATATGGTTACTTATGTTTTGAAATCTTAATTAATTTCCTCTTTGATTACTCTGATCATTTTCCCTTCATACGTTTTTAAATAAATTAAAGAAAAATTTTATAATTAAAAATTGGGGCGTACACGTCCTCTGGTCGATCGCTTTCAGCAATGTTTTTATTGAAATAAATTGTATGAGTTTAATGAATTTAAACGTTGACGGTAAGAACTTCAATAAACCGTTTACACACTTAAATACTCATTTTCTAGGGTATTTTTAATGAGAGAAAACAATACACTCAAAGCAATAATATATTCCTCATAAATAATATTTTTAATTTATAAACAACTTAGAGTTAATTAAATTATTTATTGTCAAAACGACTAAGCTTTACTTTTATAAGGCTAACAAAGTATGTTCATCGTATTAGAAAAAACACGGTAGGATGACAAAGAAAATGTAGATGAAAAATACAAAAGAATTTAGACACTATCCCATGATATTATTAGATTGTGCGATGTTTCAAGCAATTCCACCATTTTTATCTGTCTCGTTCTTCTTCATATGGTTGACCAGACAAGTCTTGATATACTCCATGAACTATATCTTTTACGTGTGTTCCATAGGACTTCATTTGTAGTTAAGCGTAAATACACCGTCAAGCAACATCTAGATCCTGCCTATAATTTATTGTACAATTTTTGATAGAAATTTTATATTTAAAGCATTGAATGTATAAGTTTTAGATTTTGTGTTAACTCTTTAATTCCTCACGACAACATAAATGTATTTAACTTAGCTAAGCAATCTTTAAAAGAACAAAACTACAGGTATAAGGGGTCAATTGTTGTAGATAAGTACGACAACCACTATAGAATCAAGTACTTTCTTAAATATTTTTTTAATAATTGTTGATAAAATTAAATACTTCTAATCACTAGAATTATATATAATTTATATTGAAATAGAAAAGATCAATACTCTGTTTTAAATAAGATTTGAATGCTCCACCCAAAGAGTCGTGTTCTACATGTCTCAAGTGCACATTAAAGTTTCTAATTTTTTAAATTAAAATATTACAAATAATTTATTGAATTTAATTTTTATAAGTTTATATATATAATTGATTTTCTTATAAATGAGATAGTTTTAAACCTTTGAAATACTTTTTATCTCAAAAATGGATTTTGTAATGAATTTTAATTTTAATGTCACATGATTATCATTTTGCCTTTGTGAAAACTAATATTAACTTTAAATCGTTGTTTAATTAAGTTTCACTATTTGATGGTGAAAATGGACATGTAAATGTAGCTATAAAATAGCTTTTACTCGTCCCAACCTTACAAATAGTATTTCAAATGAATTGGTTGATTTTCCAAGTGCACAACAAATAGTATTTCAAATGAATTGGTTGAATGATGAACATAAGGCACGGTCAATAAGTGTCACAACAAAATATGTGTTGTATTGTTCGCATATACATAGTAGGAAATTTGGATAGTTTATAAAAAGAGAAAACTATGATTGCAATTGTTAAATTATAAAATATATTTTGTTAAATTACAAAAAAAAAATATGTTGGATTTTTCATTGAGGATAAATTACTCTTTTATAATTAATTTTTATAAGTCTATTTGAAAATATCTTTGATTATATAATTTAATCAATATTCAATAACAAATCATTACTTCTTTAGTTTCACCAATTCTATTTCTCATATTTTGCAAAAAAAATATTCTCAAGAATATAGTATAGATTATAAGGAAATATTTGCCCCTATATTAAAGATAACCATTTTCAGCACCCTTATTGTTGTAGCATCTATTCATTGATGGTCAATATCTCAAATGGATCTAAAAAAATTCTTACATGGAGATCATCAAGAAGAAGTTCACATGACCCCTTGTCCAGATGCTTCTTGTGAAATCCAACATCTTGTGAAATCCAACCCATTTAAACCCCCCCCAAAAAAAAATTGAGGGGTGGGCAGCCCAAAATAGCCAAGAATAGTGTAGTCATCTCCCCTATAACTTTGAAGTGGGAAGAGGTTGCGAGCCCCACTCCCCTTCTCTCCTAATTCTCTCATCTTCTTCCGAGACTTCTCCAATGAGCCGATTTAGTGGGGATGAAAAGGAATTCCTCTCGCAGGTTGGCGTTTCTATTCATCATCCAAGGAGATTCCAATTACTTGGATTTTTTGTTTTTCTTCGTGAATCTGTGTCTAACAGACAAAATCAATTTCTTTGAGGATTAAGGTTTGGCATCGACGTTGAAAGGTCGACGCTAGTGAGACTAGATTGACAAGGAAGAGAGGTTGTTTGTGTAAGTTAAAATATTTCATTTATTTTGTTTGGAATTTTCTGCTGTGTTGGATTGCTAGTTTCGATAAGGGAATTTGTGAACAAAAATCATAATTTGGTTGTTCTGGTGATTTGCAATGTTTGGGAGGCAAGCCCGGTGATCGGAGTTGAGTTTTGATAGGATAAAAAGGGGGCTTCTAGCGGAAATATTCATGCCAATGACTTGGCAGAGTCGCTAGGACACGGTTCAAACTAACCTGAGCCACGGTCCACACCAATCTGGTCCGCCGAATAGATTGTTGTGGGTGGCAACCTAGGTCCTGTTTTTTTACTGAATTTAATTTTTTAGCTAAATTTTGACCCAATCGTTCTTGGGTCATTTCAGGGACTGTTTTAGACCGTATTGGGATTCCAACCCCTTATTATTCTTGGGTCATATTTTTTTAGCCTATAAATTCATATTTTAAAGTACAAAGTTTGAATTCTGATTTTTGTAAAAATATTATGAATAGGTTTCAAAACTTAAAAAATCATTTAAACTTGTCTACTATTGAACTTCATTAGATTGTTTGCTCTTGGGCTTTGGTACTGGTAAGCCCAAATGGAGGTAAGAATTTAAATTTTATGGTTTCATAACATTGATTTCTAAATCAATATTTTGATACATGTCTCGCATTAAATGACGTATGTCTTTTATATGTCATCGAATTTTATATTATGTTTATCTTTATCACTATTTATGTTTTAAATTTAAGCATGCATATTTAATTTAATGTTCAGCTTAGTTATATATGCATTTAAATTTACGCACTGTTGTTGTTAACTAGAGTAATAAGATAGCTATATGTGTAATACCCCGACTTTTTTATATCGAAATTTAATAAGGATAAATTGGAAAGTAATTTGGGGTGTTCAGATTATTTGGATATTTATCGGGGTATTACCAAGGATGTAATCAATATATTATAATTTAGAAAAAATTATTGGGATAATAATTAGGATTAAATAAAGTTGAATTAATTAGAATAAAAATGTAAAATAATAGATGAGGCAATTAAATGGAAAATTAAATAAATGGAAAGAAAGTATCTATAAATAAAAGGAAGAAATAAATTAGGAGGAAAATGACGAAAAAATCGATTGAGGAAAACTGGAGGGGAGTGAACTGGCTCGGTTCACTCTGGATATGGTTTGGGTCTGGAGATAAGAAGGAAAGGAGGGTTCGATTTGGCCTTTGGCCATTACTGCTAAAGAAAAGAGAAAGGACATAGAGGGAGAGGGAGAGCGAAAGTGAGAACCCGAGAGAGGGAGAAGGGTGAGTGAGAGGGAGATCGCGAAAGGTTAACGGCGAACGCAAGGCGGAGCTATTCGGGGCGGTGTCCGGCAGTCGATTTCTAGTGTACAGCTGCTGCAATAAACAGTTGCGGCATCTAGGGCTTAGGTTTTGCTTCGTGATGACGACGAGTCAAGCATAGCTGCGAACGTTCAGCCAAGGTATGCCTGGGTGTCGATTTCTTCTGTAAATTCCCTTCCTTCGGTGTGTTTTTGCTGAAGGCTCAGTCACCGTTTCGTGTTGGCGATGTGGAAGCTACGATCATCGCTGCGAACAGCTAGGGCAGGGGTCAGTTGTTATGGTTGAACTCAGTATATTCACTAGAACAAGAGAAATTTATAGAAAAGAAGAAGATTATAGGAAGAAGAAGAAGGAGGAGAGCAGAGAAAACAGAAAACTAATAGCAGTTTCATCCATCGACGCTCATTCTCTTCTCTCTCGCCTCTTTTATCTTCAGCTTTCTCTCCTCTAATTGGTGACACGTGGATGGCAGGATGAATTCCACGTAGATAGTAAAAGAAGTTCACCGTAACAGTCCTCCCCCTCACAATATCCTTGTCCTCAAGGATATAAAAATTTGACAAAATCATCAACTCTAATTTATCCTTCGAAACCCATTCATGAAGCTTAATCTGGAACAAAAAATCAACCCTTAGCTGGTCTAGCCATCCCACGACATTAGTATCCATGGCATAATACGTATTCCTAGCCATCAGTTGGCTCACACATTGGATTAAAATTCTTAAAGCTTTTAGGAAAGACCATTCTCAACCTCGTTTCATCATAAGCATGTTTCTGCTCGTTACTAGGATGTTAATAATGACAACTGCTTTGCTCTTATTTGCCACAAAGAGTTTAAAAATGTGTAACACTTCTAACTGGATGCTCTTGCTTGACTCTTTGTCCATGTGTATGAGAATTCTTAAATCTTCTCTAAATGAAAATACTTTTTTGCTTTCTTTCCATTGCCCACATAACACCTCATAATCAACTCCTTTGATGCATATATAGTTAGGGCCAAAATCATACCCACTGTGAAAGGTGACCCAACAAACATCATCATTTAATACTATCCCAAAAGACATCAGCAGCTCGCCAAAGTGATTTACATCAATGCCTTTCTCATTGTTCTTAACAAAATCAATCTTGCATTGACTCAAGAGCTCAATGGATTTGCTTGCAAAGATATCTTGGCCTATGTTGAATTCACGAAAATTGAATTGCCAGATGCAAAACTTATCGGTCCCAGAAGTAGGCAGATTAGCTTTCTCGTCAGAGAATGTGAGACCTAATTGAATCAACTTCAACATAACAACATTATCTTTCAGAGTTTGGTAGTTGTAATCATTAATGCTCTTGAAGTTTCCCAATGGGCGTAGCACCACCCCAGGAAACTCGGTATCCATAGCTATATACTTAAAATCGTCAACAACATTGCGAATTATAGCAAATTCCTCCTCTCAAGGTTATCATTCCATACCTGACGAATCTGAATTGAATCATCTTTTGGTAAATTCGACATGAATAAGTTGAGATACCAAGCGTTCCTCGATAGGATGCACAGAAATCCAGGAGTCCAAATAGCACCACAGAACCATACAAATTCAAAGCATCGACAACGTAAGCAAAATAGGATAGAGAAAAATAATGGAGTCCAGGTTATGATAATTGATAGTTTACATATTTGTCTAATAACATGCTCCTCTGAATTTAACTTCATTTCAAAATTAGAAATGTCACATACTTTATCTTCCTGATTGTTTTTTGAAGTTTCTATAAGGTGATTCAGCATCCCTTCCCCATCAACAACAATCAACAGTACTATATGTGTTATCTCCTGTACATCTTTTTTCTCAAATAGGCACTGAACCAGGGATTCATTTTTCTGAAAAATTAATGCATCACCAGGATACATAATAATGGAAAGCTCACAAACAACAAAAACTTTTGAACACACTATCAGGTATTCGAAGACCAGTTCAACTTGAACCTCGAAGTTAATTTCTTGCGTGTAGATTTGTAGTTCAAAATCTTACGAATGAAAATATCAACATCAACAACACTAATATCAAGAGAAACGTAGGTCCAACTACCCACTGAGAAAGGTTGAAGCATCACAACATGGATGAAAATCATTTGAACAAGACCAATATCCTTATGTTTGCAGAACTTAGACTCATTCCCAACTGGTACAGCCATTACCACTTCTTTATGAATTAAATTCCTACTAAAATTTATATCTATAGGAGAATCAACACTATCAAGAGTAGGGAATCTCTGATCTAACCTGAGTTGGCTGTGAAAGAAATATGGGTATTGTAAGTGGCAGCCTCCCAAGTAGAATCCGCTAGAGCAGGAGAGGAAACAGAAACTGGAGCAACATTTTTTACCTCCACTTTTTCTTCATTTAATTCCACAAGTTTGCTCAGACTGCCCTCTTCCCATACATCAAAACTTAGGTCGAAAGGTTTAGCAACCTCATGTCCTTTCTCAAAGATAGCTGAGTTTTCTCAATCCTCTATGTGCTCAAGATTGTGTAGCTCCTGATAATGGTTCTTAAGTTGCTTAAGCATATTCATCAAGATTTCATGCCTTGCAATTGATTCTTGAAAGTAATTATACATGACTGCTTCAAAGTGTTGTTGGCGGCAGTGACTATGTTGTAATAGTCTATTGATTGAATCCATCCTAAAAGACAAATCCATAACTCCCGATCGGAACTCGTGATGCTCGCCAAACCGTCGCTGTACATTCTCGTCCGAGCTATTTGAAATTGGAAGTACCCTATTCATTGTTGGATCGTTACAGCTCTGATACCATTTGTTATGGTTGAACTCAATATATTCACTAGAACAAGAGAAATTTACAGAAAAGAAGAAGATTACAAGAAGAAGAAGGAGGAGGAGAGCAGAGAAAACAAAAAACTAAATAAAAGAAAACTAACAGCAGTTTCATCCATCGATGCTCTTTCTCTTCTCTCTTGCCTCTTTTATCTTCAGCTTTCTCTCCTCTAATTGGTGACATGTGGATGGCAAGATGAATTCCATGTAGATAGTAAAAGAAGCTTCACCGTAACATTGGTTCGCCAAGGAAGATGTTGGTCTAGCTTGTGGTTCAGTCTGAACCGGTTCGCCAGTTCTTGCTCTGGTGAAGCCGATAGTGTGTGGCTCTAGGTACCTGCATGGATGAAAAGTTGCTAGCAGGTTCGAGGAGAATTCCTCAGGCGTGGTTGGTTAGGCGTGCGAGAGAGCTTATACTCTCTGCCTTTTGGTTCTGGCAAAGAGTGATCTCTCTTCGGTGAGCTGCAATTCTGGTTGAGAGGAAGCGACGAGGGAGAACTCCCTCTCTAGAGCTGGTGTAGCTGATGGCTAAGGTGGAGCTCCTGGCTCGAGTGTTCTGGGTAAGGTTCTCCTCGGTCCTTTATGGATTTTTGGGGCTCATACGTAGGAGATTGAATTGTGAAGGATATACTGACTATTGATTTCATTTCGTGTTGTTACGTTGTGTGGTCTGTTGCTGCTAGATGCGTAGTGAAGCTCTGGAGAAGCTAAACCGGGAGTGTTGCTAGTTGAGGAGAGAGCTCACGATTTTCTCTCGGGTGTTATTCTCTAGTGTTTCCTTGGTAAGCTATTATCCACTTCTTCTATGGAATTTATTGTGATGATGAGGACAAGATCATTGAGTCAAGAGTCTGGATCAGTTGGATGGGTTTACTCCGATATGCTTGCTGTGAAATATTTTCTGCTACCATCAATGATTTTAGTAACTATAAATTGTTGTTGGATTGGAAACTGAATAATATTTTCTGATTTATTGTGGATTGTGATGTGTTCACCCTTTGGATATATGTATACCATTGAGGCATCCTGTTTGATGGCAATGATTGGAATCGTTAGTCCTGTTGTAGTTAAGTTATTGCTCTATTGCTCTGTCAGTTGATTAAAGTGCTAAGTTAAGAGAAATATTGTGATATGAGATATATTGTTCAGCTACATGTATTGGGTACAGAGTGTTGGCATGTTATTTATGCTAGGCAAAGGAAGGTTCACTGTTTTGATTATAGGAGTTGCTTTCTGACCATAAATATAAGAATATGATAATTAGTTGAATCAAGGTTTCTCTTTTATTGGTTATGGTATCAATTGATATAATGAATGGAAACCGTTAGTGATTAGTTGGAATTCTATTATGAGAATTGGTTGTGCCGAACTCTTTATGAGTAATGAATTGTGGAAGTGAGGTTAATAGTCCATAATTATTAATGAGTGTTTATTTAATGATTTTGAAGGTATTAATGGGGAAAAGGATAAAGAGCTAAACGCTTTAAGGAATCGAGGTAAGTTGATACCTACTGTACTTTGGTCTTTAGACCCTACATCACAAGAATTAGGACATTGTTTACTAATTGTTACCGCTTTCATAGAATATTTAGGTTGTTTAGTGCTTTACCACAAATTGAGCATGTTCCGTATATTCTACTATTATTGTTGGATGTTTACTAGATTTAGGTTATTTTAATGATATGTTTCATAGACGAGCATGTTTAGAGATTATTGGAAAGATATGATAAAATTGTATGCATTCACAAGTATAATGGTTTTCAAAAGATACGAAAAATGATTTTCATACATTGTTTTGAAACGGAAACGAAAAGTGGTAGAATGGATCCTCATACATACTAAGTAAACAACGTTCTCAAGGGTTGATCACCCTAGCGAACAACCATCACTTAGCTGTAGGAATATCCATTGTATCATTGAATAAACATAAACAGGTGTGTGGGGGTTTGGGAGATTTGATTACTGTCCATCGGTGGGGACACCATAGGATGTATCTCTCTATCGGAGTGATGGTTAATCACGTGGACTCTAGGGTTTATCATTTTTCTTGAACAAAAATCCCCAATGTCTTCAACAAAAAGAAAATAGTGAAGGTCATCGGTGGTGAGGCCATAGGATGTATCTCCTCGACGGAGTGATGGATAGCCACATGACCATGAGATGTATCCATTCTTTTGGTATATGGAACGGATAGGTTCCCTTCCAGAAAATAAAATTAAGTAATAACAAAGCAATGTGAGGATGAGACGAAAAAGTCAAAATGCTTAGGAACGTACGTAAACAGAAAAGGAAAAGGGAAACGGAAACGGAAATGAAAAGGGAAAAGGAAAGATCAAGTAAAGTTAAGATCAAGAAGATTGAAAAAGAAAGGAAATGAAATGTGAAACGAAAACGGAAAGAAAAGGAAAAGAAACGGAAACGAAAAACGAAAAAGGATTTCAAAAGTGCATAGCATGTTTATTTTATTTTATATCACTTACTGAGCATTAGGCTCATTAGTTAAGTCTTGTTGATGTAGGTATATGCTTGGAAATAGACGATCAATATAAGGAGCAGTTGATGAGGTATTTGCACGAATGAATCTTGTAGCTGGCTGGGCTAATGAGTAAATGGTTTTGTAAAGAAATAGTTGAGTTTAATAATTGTTTTAAGTCCCTCTTTTATTGCTTCCGCTATATATTTAAGAAAGATGATTTTTATAAATAAAAGTTATTCCGATGCTAAAATTTATTACTAGAAAAAGATTTTAATAAAGGATTTAACACTCAATTTTAAAAGAAAAATCTTATTCTAATTTTATAAAAGAAATGTTTTAAATTTTAAGCGATTTTAAAAGGAAGTAAATACTGGGTCATTACAGTATATGTCGTGTCTCTGGGTGCAAAACTCTAAACATGATCAAAGTCGTTGTGGCTATTGCGATCTCCTGAGCATCGCCATGTTTATTTTTGTTCTTGTTCTATTGCATGATTCTAAATCTTTCATTTAAAGTGTAGATTTTTTTAATAAATTTTGGCATACTTACATATTTTATAAACTAAATATCAAACATAAAGTTTAATTTTTACTACGTTTAGTCAACTACCCCAAATTGACTCTCTTATTTCAGAAAATAATCAAAGTGAGTCTCACTTGCCACCTCAAGAGTAGGTTTGAAGAATTCCCTGAACAACCTAAATTTTTCTTATCTTGAGAGATTTAAGTTATTTTTCATGAGGTTTGCACTTTAGAACTATTTTTATTTTTAATTTTATTTCCGCACAATTTTTAATTTCATAATTTCCGCTGCTAATTAAGAGTTTAAGATAAATGTTAGACGCTTCGTTCCATTTTGGGGTGAGTCATTCCTCATTCTGTCTTGGCTCCCTTTGGAGCGTGACATTTCTCATCAATCTCTTGAAGTATGCATGCATAGAAAAACTCTTTTATAGTCTATGGTGATTGTATCACTTGGTTTTTATACTAGTAGACATGACTCTATCTTATTTCTAAATTGTACTTCCACTGCTGTAATTTTACTTCCTTATATTTTGATGATATGATTATTATCGATGACAATATTGATAAGATTGTAGTGTTGAAATCAGAGTTAACTTGTTATTCTACAACGAAGGATTTTGACTTTTTTTGGAAAATTGAAGTTGATCCTTCACCAAAGGGCTACGTTGTTTCTTAGAATAACTATGTAGCTTTTAATCGGGTTAGAACTTGAGCTCAATGCCTGATATTCTTTCTTTGATGTGAATCCTTTGTTGGATCCTTGTTTATAGCGCACTATTGTTGGTAGTGTGGTTCATCTCACTATCACCCCTTTGAATATTATGCATGTCCTTCATATGGTCAATCAATTTTTACTTTGCCTAGGCTATTGTTCTTTGAATTTTAAGGCATCTTGGAGGTACTCAATTCAAAGTCTTTTTGTTCATATACTTCATTCTTAGAGATGTGTGCGTATTCTGATGCTAATTGGGTTCATAATTCTACGGATCATAAATCTACCATTGGATTTTTTTTTTTTTTTTTTGAGAGATTCTTTCATTTCTTAGAACAACAAGAAATATGATAGCATTTCTAGATCAAGGCAGAGTATCGTATCATGACTTCTACTACTTTTGATATAGTTTCATTGCATTGTTGGCTTGAAGATATAAGTATTCTTCTTCTTCAACCTACTTTTTTATATCGTGACAATAAAAATGTTAGATTGCTCACAGCAAACCAAATATATTGAAATTGACTTTCATGTTATTCATCATCACTATGAGGCTAATACTTTCATTCTTTTCGTTTTATCTTCTACGTATATTGCTGATTTATTTAGTTTACACATGAAAATTACTTGATTTATTTAGTTTACACATGAAAATTACTAGAGAAAGATGTCATTCATGTTTCACTCTAAATCAAGAATTTGATTTCTTGTTAAACTGTGTTAGAGAGAATTAGACAATTTAACCAGGTATTAAAGAGTCATGGAAGTACCTTATACAATTAGTGGATCAAACAGAGATATCACACGTTCTGCAAATAAACAAAGAACACCAAACTTGACTTGAAAATCTTCTAATGCGAAGGGAAAAAAATCACAAGGTAACTCTGATTAGAACTTCTAATGAAAACAAATAGAGTGATTTACGTCACCTATAAAAGATGGATCCTAATAGTAGAGAAACCATCTAACCAGTTTAGGGTTGCGAGAAAAATAACTCTAGAGAATGATAGAGGAAATTCTGACCATTGAAGTTGATTGTCTTCATAACATAAAAAATTTTTAAAAAATGAAGAAGATCATACCATAGATTGATGCTCTATCACTCTGTCAAAAATCTCTTTTTCTTCTTAGTTTTTCCCTCCCATGGTTAAATGTGTTATGAAAATTATTAATGGTGGTGGGACCAACCATTAATATTGGTGGGACAAACCATTAATACAATGTTTTTCTATGTTTTCTTTTGGTTGTTCTTTTGCATATTTTAGGGAGTGCTTTAATTCACTTTCGGTTGTCTTTCTGCGTGCTTTAATGCATGTTTTGTGGCATGTTTAGTTAAAATGTGTTTTATTATTTCTTTATGTTTATGGAGAATGCCTATAAAAAGAAGGCCAACTTCATCTGTAATATATACGCAGAGAATAAAAATTTCCAAGTCCTTCCAAGTTTTGTTGCTTTGCTCTATTTATATTTAGCTATCGTGTTCCTATTTTATTATTAGTGGTATCAGAGCCATTGAAAAAATGAGGGTTCTAGAGTGTTGTAACATTCTAGCACATATTTTTTTTCTCACTACGAGTATTATTCATGGCTTCCGATAGTTTTGTTCAACCCGTTATTCTACGGTTCAATAGTCACTATGATCATTGGAGCATGCTGATGGAAAATTTCTTGAGGTCGACAGAATACTGGTAAGTGATTCAAAATGGAGAAACTCAACCAGCAAAGGACACCATTCTCACCGATGCACAATAGGTAGAAATTGAAGGGCAAAAATTGAGAGATCTCAAAGCCAAAAATTATTTATTCCAAGCGATTGATCGTTCAATATTGGAGACTATTCTTTGCAAAGATACCTCCAAGGATATTTGGGATTTAATGAAAAAGAAATATCAAGGCTCCTTGAGAGTGAAGCATGCACAGCTTCATGCCTTGAGACGTGATTTCGAGACTCTACAAATGAAAGATGGAGAATCCGTCACCGCTTATTGTTCAAGGACTATGGGGATAGCAAACAAAATGAGTGCTCATGGCAAGAAAATGGAAGATGTTGCCATCGTTGAAAAGATTCTATGATCGTTAACACCGAAGTTCGATTATGTTGTCTGCTCAATTGAAGAATCCAAAGACATTGATGATTTTTCGCTTGACGAACTCCAAAGCTCGTTACTCGTTCATGAACAAAGATGAACAGAAATTCACTAAGAGAGGAGCAAGCTTTAAAGGCTACCACCTTTATGACTTCCTCAAATTTTAGAGGAAGGGGTCGAGGTAGAGGTGGAGGCAGAGGAAGTGCAGATCAAGGCAACCAAAATGGTGGTCAATATTACAAAACAGATGATGACCAATTTCAAAACAAAGGCAGAGGAAAAGATCAACACTTTGACAAATCTAAGGTAGAGTGTTTTCGATGTCATAAAATTGGTCATATCATTCTGAATGTTATACTAAACTGCCTAACTACAAAGAAAAAGGAGATAAATCCAATTTTACAGAAAAACAAGAAGAGGAAACTTTATTGATGGTTGCACATGTTTATGAGGCACATCAATCTGATGTATGGTATGTTGATACAGGTTGCAGTAACCACATGTGTGGAAATAAATCTTCTTTTTCCTCCTTAAATGAAGATTTTTGCTCTACAGTAAATTTTGGTAATTATTCTACTGTGAAAGTCATGGGAAAAGAACCAATAATGGTTTTGAAGAAACGATTTCCAATGTTCTTTATGTTCCTAATTTGAAGACTAACTTATTAAGTGTTGGTCAGTTGCAAGAAAAAGGTTATACAATAACCATTGAAAATGGTGTTTGTGAAATATATGACTCTTCTCGCGGATCTATTGTTGTTATTCAAATGATGTCAAACAGGTTGTTTCCTCTAAAGATTGATGTTATCCAACCTTGTTTGATGCCTGAGGCTAAAGATTCGTCATGTCTATGGCATCTTCGGTATGGTCATCTGAATTTTGACGGACTAAGAACTCTACAGCAGAAAAATATGTTGATTGGTCTTCCTCAAATTTCTATTCCTTCTCAAGTTTGTGAAGAATGTGTTGTTAGAAAACAACATCGTTCTCAATTCCCACAAGGAAAATCATAGAGAGCCAAAAATGTTTTAGAGCTAACTCATTCAGACATTTGTGGGCTGATAAAGCCAGTATCTAATGGGGGTAAACGGTACTTCATTACATTTATTGATGACTTTACTCGAAAAACGTGGGTCTATTTTTTGCAAGAAAAATCTAAAGCTTGTAGTGCATTAAGCTTCAAGGCACGAGTTGAAAAGAAATGGAGAAAAGTATCAAATCCTTTCGTATAGATCGAGGAGGAGAATATTGCTCGAAACTTTCTGTAATGTTCAAGGCATACGAAAGGAGCTCACAACTGCCTATACACCACAACAAAATGGGGTATCAGAGAGGAAAAATAGAATCATTCTTAACATGGTGAGGTGCTTATTGACCAAAGGAAAAGTTCGAAAAAACTTTTGGCCTGAAGCAATTAATTGGAGCATCCATATATTAAATTGGAGCCCTACTTTTTTCGTTAAAAATATGATGACAAAGGAAGCTTGGAGTGGGAGAAAACCATCAGTAAATTATTTCAAAATAGTCGGTTGCATTGCATATTCACATATATCAGATGAAAGAAGAAAGAAACTGGATGATAAGGGAGAAAAATGTGTTTTTCTCGGCGTTAGTGACACATCAAAAGCATATAAATTGTTCAATCCGCTCACTGAGAAGATTGTGACAGGCAGAGACGTTATTTTTTATGAGGAAAGTTTCTAGAATTCGACATGACAGCAGCCTACTCCAACTATTCTTGATGATGAGGCTGATATACAGCAATCGCAACAAGAAAATCCAATGGATCTTACTCTTGAAGATCCTCAAAATGAACTTCAAATTGCTGCTGAAAGTTCCTCAATAGAAGAAGCTTCTGATGCAATAGCAGAAACTTATTTACATTGTATTCGAAAAAGTCCAGCCTGGATGGAAGATTATGAGGTATCTGGAATTGACAAAACTGATGATCCGATAACATATTTTACTTTCTTTGCAGACTGCAATTCAACGTCTTTTGAAACCGCCTCAAAAGAATCAAAATGGCAAAATGTGATGGATGATGAAATTGAAGCTATTGAACAGAATGATACGTGGAAGTTATGTGATCTTCCAAAAGATCACAAAACTATCAGTGTAAAATGGGTATTCAAAACAAAATTAAAAGAAAATGGCAAGGTTGACAAATACAAGGCACGATTAGTGGCTAAGGGCTACAACAAGAATATAGAGTTGATTACAGTGAAGTTTTTGCTCCAGTTGCAAGACATGATAATACAATACGAATGGTTATTGCATTAGCGGCACAAAGATCGTGGTCTATCTTTCAATTGGATGTCAAATCGACATTCTTGCATGGAACCTTTGAAGAAAAGGTATTTATCGATCAACCTCTTGCATATATTAAAATTGTAAATGAGCATAAAGTTTATAAATTGAAAAAGGCTCTATATGGATTGAAACAAGCTCCACAGGCTTGGTATAGTCAGATTGAGAATTATTTTTTAAAAGAAGGTTTTCAAAAATGTCCATATGAGCACACATTATTTGTTAACCTTGGAGATAAAGGAAATATGCTCATTGTGTGTTTATATGTGGATGATCTTATTTACACCAGGAATGATTGTTCTATGTTTGAGAAATTTAAACAATT
The DNA here is from genome assembly GCA_022433065.1 of Begonia loranthoides. Classification (NCBI taxonomy): domain Eukaryota; kingdom Viridiplantae; phylum Streptophyta; class Magnoliopsida; order Cucurbitales; family Begoniaceae; genus Begonia; species Begonia loranthoides. Next base: position 18,501,559 of record CM039483.1, read on the forward strand.
TATGATGAACGAATTTGAAATGTCTGACCTTGGAATGATGAATTATTTTCTTGGCATATAAGTAGTGCAATCTGTTAATAGAATTTTTATTTCTCAAAAGAAGTATATTCGAGAAATTTTAGAAAGGTTTCAAATGAGGGATTCCAATCCCGTAAATACTCCTGCAGAGGTTGGTTTGAAGCTAGAAAAGGATGATGGAGGAACAAAAGTGAACAAAACACTTTATAGGCAACTTGTTGGCAGTTTGTTGTATTTAACTGCAACAAAACCAAATATTATGTACTCTGTGAGTTTAATCAGCCGATATATGGAGAATCTGACAAATCTGCATTTATCAGCTGCTAAACGAATCTTATGTTATTTGCAAGGAACTAAAGATTTTGGCATATTCTACAAGAGGGGTATGCAATCCGAATTGATCGGATTTACTGAAAGTGATTATGCAGGCGATCAAGATGATAGAAAAAGTACATCTGATTATGTCTTTATGTTTGGTACAGGGGCTGTTTCGTGGTCATCTAAGAAGCAATGAATTGTTACTTTATCAATGACTAAAGCCGAATTTATTGTTGTGTGTGCTTGTACTTGCCAAGCTATATGGTTAAAGAGAATTCTTGAAGAATTATAGTTCAACCAAAATAGAGCAACTACAATTTTCTGTGACAACAGCTCAACCATAAAACTTTCAAAGAATCCAGTTTTACATGGAAGGAGCAAACATATTGAAGTGAAATATTATTTTTTAAGGGATCTCAGCAATAGTGGAATAATTGATTTAAAGCATTGTCCCAGCAAAGAGCAGTTGTCTGATATATTTACAAAACCACTCAAATTCATTTTATTTCAAAGTCTGAGAAATTTATTGGGTGTTTGCGATATGGAGAATCCTACTTAAAGAAATTGTTGCATTAAACTGAAGTTTAAGCACTTCAGTTTACGAGAGGGATTGTTATGAAAATTATTAATGGTGGTGGGACCAACCATTAATGTTGGTGGGACCAACTATAATACAACATTTTTCTATGTTTTCTTTTCGTTGTCTTTATACATATTTTAGGGAGTGCTTTAATGCACTTTCGGTTGTCTTTCTGCGTGCTTTAATGCATGTTTTGTGGCATGTCTTATGGCATGTTTAGTTAAAGTGTGTTTTATTATTTCTTTATGTTTGTGAAGAATGCCTATAAAAGGAAGGCCAACTTCATTTGTAATATATACGTAGAGAATAAAAATTTTCAAGTCCTTTCAAGTTTTGTAGCTTTGCTCTGTTTATATTTAGCTATCGTGTTCCTATTTTATTATTAAAGTGATCTTGAGACAAAATCTCCCTCTATTATTAAACTAAACTCACTTGTTTTCCATTTCGATGTTATTTCCTTTTATTAAACCAAATAAGTTTTAGTGGACTTTTTATTAATGAAGCGAAGTTGAGCCTCCAAGCTGAGGAAATTCAGCAAACTAACTCCTCCTAATAACATGAAGCATTCTATCGTCCCAATTGTATTTCAGTCCTCATATGATTATTGGCAAAGTCTATAAGTACCCAGATTTTTATTTTTACCTTTTATTTTCTCTTAAAATGTGCGTTAAATTAAAAAATTTTATTATAATTAAATTTCAAATAAATCCAAAAAAAATCATATTAGAATGCTCGTTTAAAATCTCGATTGCCACAACATTTTTCCTTAAAAACTCGTTTAAATCATGGAAGACTAAAATCATTAAATCCAAATATAGCGGAAGCGAGATAAAAACTATTTATTTAAAACAAATATTAAACGGTAGTATTAATCAAAACATACTTAAAGTTCAGGGTTAAAAGTGTCACATATTCAAAATACGAGTTGGGGCCATAGTTAGTATTTTTACAAAAAAAAATGTGTTCACTATTTAACACTTACAAAACATATTCTTCTCCTTTCCTTGAGCCATTGGTCTACTCCGGTTGCGTCTCCTCTGGATACTCTGCAAGGCTCCACGGGGAATGCCTCTTCCTGTACTCTTGGTATTACCATCTCGTTACCTACACCCAAGTAAGGACGTGAGCCAATGGCCCAGTAAAGGAAATGGAGTTTATGTTTATGTTATGCCTCTCTTTAATTCTTTATGAAATGGGGGCCACCCAAACCAACCATTTCATTATGTTTATTCATTCATTCTTTCTTTACTCGTACATCAAGCAGGAGATCGAAGGACCCATATGGAGTGGTATAGTTGACTTGGCTAACCTCCTAAGTGTATACTAGGTCCCATTCTCGTCAAGGTAGGGGCTATGCCTAGCTGCCAGACTAGACCCGAGCCCCTAACTCCCCATTCATACTATCGTTCATTTTCCTTTACGATTTTCATCACTAGGGACATGTGAGTACCACCCCAAGGTGACACTCCCTATTTATTTTTATTAGCATGATGCATGATGACAATTCAATAGCGCATATACGGAAAGCAAATACAATAAGAAATGACAATTCAATAAGTAAATGACAACTTAATAATAAGTAAATGATGGAGTTAAAAATGTATGAGAATGAAAGCATATCAAGAACGATCATAGGATAGCTACAAGAGAAATTATCAGAATATGCTATTCAAAAGTAAGCGAGCAACAGGGGTTATATATCAGCTAATTAATATACTTAAGGCTTAACAAGAAATTGGCAATATGTAACACTAGTTAACTAATCATGCTTATAGTTAAACGTGTAATGACGAGTAAACATGCTCAAAAATTCAACGAGTCAATTATCATGCTTGAAGTTAATAGATAATAATTAATTAGCATGTGTGAAGCTAAAACAAGTGACTTAACATGCTGGAATTTAATGAGTAATAATTAAAGCTAAAATAAGTGACTTATCGTGCTGGAAATTTAACGAGTAATAATTAGTTAGCATGCTTGAGAATTAAACCCGTAGTAGTTAGCTACCATGCTCGAAAAGCAAACAAGAATTTACTTATTGACATGCTCGAAATGGCTAATCAACATGCTTAGAAAAGTAATCCTAGGCAATTAACTAACGAACGTGGTCGAATAATTAGCATACTTAGACAAGGAATTGGCATGTTTGATCTATGACAAATTGGCATGGAGGTTAATAGTTAACATGAAGATTTATAATATGAAGGTTACCAACTAATCAATAGCGTATAATGAACAAAACAAGGGTCATTCATGAATACAAAAAATAGAAATCACAGCGAACATGGGTAGCACATAATCGGCAAATATTCAAAACCTAACATGTTTTTCAGAGAAGTAATGAACAACAAAACAAGTTAACACGTACTTCACAGAATAAGGTGAACAACCAAACAAGGAAATAACTAAGTGATCTCATGAATAAACAGAGTCATTTAATCCTTTCGTTCTCATTCATGCATACTCCATTCACGGTTCCATTCATCAACTATATTCTCTCAGTAAATGTAATTCAAACATGAAATGGAATTAACAACAAGTTTAACTACAGAGTAACATATAGGAGTAACTTGCAGGAGTAAAGACAAAGTATCATCTAAGGGAATTTACAGGTTCTACTACAACGACATAATCAAGCACACGCACACACAATTTACTTGTGGGTAGGCCTCCTCTAGCCAAGACTATCCCATATCCTTACCTAGGTTTTGAAAGAAACAAACAGGGTCACATGAATCTCCCACTTCCGTGACACACACTTAGCTACACGACGAAGAAGAAGAGATGCAGGGGAAGAAGAAAACTGGACCGAACAGAAGAAGTAAGTTGGAAGATAAAGGAGAGACTTACTAGGGTAGTCATCATAAAGGAGAGGGGGAGGAGGATGGCTGGGCTACCTAAGCTGGAGCTGCTAGGAGGGATGATTTCGTTGTCTGGAGGCGTTTTAGTCTTCGGGAGATTGCGTAGTTATGGACTATGGGACAAACGATCTGATTTAAATCTCTAAATTTACGCAGATCTGTGATCTTCCGGATGAGTGCGGACGCATTGATCTGGTCCATAGTCGTCCACATGATAAAATCCACAGGCCAAAGTATGGTCACGAACGGGAAATGGCGGCCCCACCTTTGTCTGTACCGTCCGCAGTCGACCTTCGGACGCCGGTCCGTATGTATCATCCGCATCTATCCATAATTTGGACAGATTCAAATTGGACGAGACCTACCCTCATCCACGTTCGTTTGCAAGCATTCGAAAGTTCCCAGGATTCAGACAGATTCAATGCGGACGCGACTGGCCATCGTCCACATTCATCCGAACTCGTTCGAAATTTCACAGCACAGTGAAGTTAGGATGCAAATTCGCATCCTGAGTCATCCCAAGGCACAAGGCGACACTCTAAGTGTTTTCAGATGACATGATTTGTCCGTAGGCGTCCAAAAATGCCCAAGATAGCGTTTTTCTCATAGTTCCCTACTTAACTTTTTACCCCGAAATCTTTCCCCATAAATAATTGTATAATTAACCAAGTGTTGATACGCAATGAATTATATGATTTTCTCCAAGTTTGATTACATCACGTATACTAGAAAAATTAATGCTGGGGTATTACAAAGTCGTCATCTTAATCACATGATTCTCACATAAGAATTTCTCCCACCTTGTATGTCGATATTGGGGCCATTAACTCGTATTAAAGAATCCTTTCTCGAATAGATTGCATCAATTGGCCATCCTTTTGAGCCGATTTTCTTTACCTCAAGTCCTTTGGTGAGATAACCACTCATATGATTCACTGAATTCTTTGTGTGCTTCACTTTGGTCACATGGATTTAAGTGGACGCTTTCCTGATAGACTACAGGTCTATTCCATCATTAATCAAGTTTCCAAGATTAGAAAGAAGAGATTCAAGATCAAGCATAGGTTGAAGTCCAAGGACAAATGTGGAATATTTGATGGACTTTCCAAAACTGTACACTTCCTGACGTCCAACAAGTATTTGATTATTTAGGCATTCAAAATGACATCATTTTAAAAAGAGTGCCTCATAAACATTGTAGCTGACATTCTAAGCTTGCTATAGTGGGTTGTATTGTTAACTTTGGAGTTTGTTTGCTATGGAAAAACCCCATGGAACTAGGAGCAAAGATTAAGGAAAGTCCGAGTGTCCAAGCTTGGAGACCAAGGAAATCTCTATATGGAACCTATCTAAGTGGCTAAGCACCAACATGGATGAACCACCAAATATATCTAGACTTGGAGAAAAAGAAAGAAAGATATTAATATTATTTAGTTAATTAACCTAGTTTCTATTAAGTAGAAAATTGGATAACTTATACTATGAGCCAATTAAGGTTATTGTTGCTTAATTAGTTTACTATTATTTTATAGTTTGTAGGCTATATAAAGACCCCTAGTGCTTATGTTTTAGACATTGAAGTTTGAATACAAAAAGCTCTTGCTTTATTTATTTCGAATTAGGAGTGATTCTTTTTCAATCACTTAGGTGAATTACATCCAAAGTTGTCCTTGTGGGAGTAACATCACAAGATTGGGCTCACTTGGAGTTGAGTGAGTTCTCTTATTGGCATCCGCAGCCCTACTCTTTGGGGAAAGGTTGTGTGAAGTGGTGTCCAACCATCAAAAGAGTTTCGATCAGCAAAGTCATCAACAAGGGAGTGCAAGCTGTGTTACTTTCTATTTCCGACCACTTGGGTTCTTCTAAGCATCTTTCCTACTTCTTGAAGGTTCTTCCCAAAGCTCTTGAAGGATTTCTTTCCTTATTCATTCTAGAAGGTATGGTCAAAATTTCAGCTCAAAAGCTTCTAAACCAAAGGGTTACAAGCTTCCAAAGTCAGACTTTCCACAATTGAATTCGCACAAAAGTTAGGGCAATAAGGACAGGTCGACCCTCTACTTAACCGCTAGCACAGGAAAATCTACTTGGTTGATTTGCTCACATTTCTGACCTTTTTAAGGTCGATCGTTTCCTCTAGGACTTGACCACTTGGTTGCTCCAACATTGTCCTTTCTTCAACACTTCTTCAATCACTTGCAATAACACTTCAACAACATATTTTATAGATTAATTCTTTACCCTTTATGCTGGTGTATCATTTGGTATCAAGCTAAAACGATTCTTACTAATTCATGATATCTTTTTTTCATAATGGCGAGGAGTTGCGATTACATTGCAATCAAGGAAAATTTGGAAGCATCTATCTCTACTTTTGGTGGTTTGGATTTTTTCGAAGATTATTTGGATTGAGAATGTGACGACCTGACTTTTTATTACCTTTTAAAAATACGTTAAATTTAAAACTTTTCTTTTCTTTTGTAAATAGCGTAAAATCTCTAAAAAAATATAATCATAGTTCTTTTCTAAAAAGTCGGTCCATTAAAATCCTTTCGTTATACTCGTTATGAAAATCGTTATAAGTATGGAAAACTATAGTTATAAAATCTTTTCTCAAAACATAGCAGAAGCATAAGAAATTCATTTAAGGAATACTAATCAAACAATTACGTGTTAATTACAAATTTACTTTTCTCTTTTACTTTCCTTAGCCTAAGCAGCTACAAGTCCTGCCTGTGCAAATTCTTCATCAACTCCTCATTCATCTGTTCATCATTTTCTCATACGTGTACCTACACCACAAGTAAGACGTGAGCCTAAGGCCCAATAAGGAATTCAATTTATGCAATATTCTTATGTCTCTCTTTAGTTCTTTTTAGAATGGGTATCGCCCCAAACCGATCTTTTCTTTATATTCGTTCATTCATTCATTACTCATACGTCGAGCGGAAGATTGGAGGAACCCATATGGGATGGTATAATCTTGGTCAGCTTCTAACCTCTTGTGTTCAACTAGTCTTGTTCCCGACAAGGTAGGAGTGTAGCCTAGCTGCTAGGCTAGATCTGAACTACCCATACGTCCCCCAACTTCCCATCATTCATTTTCTTTCATTCATTCTTTTCATTTAACGTTTTCCTCACATCATGCATATAAGTACTATCCCAAAAGTGGCACTTCCTATTTGTTTCTATTAGCATGATGCATGTTGAATAATCATTGAATAGCACATATAAAAGAAAGTAACAATATAATTGAAAAGCGCATATAAATGAATAACAGGAGGTTCAAGCGCATAATAGAGAAAAACTATAATATTGAATTGAAACAGTGAATGGCGTACATAACTTCAGAGCATAGAAATAAAGAAACGGTAACATGCTTGAATTTATAGATTACATCCATAAAGAAATAACAAATGACTATCATGCTTCTAATAACAAAATCATATAATGAATCATGACAGTAAATTAGCATACTTCTAACAACGACAACGACCACGAATGTGCTAACAATTTGCATACTTTTGTGCTGAGATTTAAATCAGTAAATCCTACGAGATGCTCAAAGGAATTAGACATATTCGACATTATTCAGTATACAAGGAGTTAGTAATTTTAGTGGAAACATGCTCAGACAATAAATATGGAAACATGCTCATTTATTCGAATACAACTGGAAACGTGCTTAATAAATTGATATTAGCTAGCTAAGTACATGAATCAATTATAAATACTTTGACTAATAATATTGTACATTTTAAAGTAAAGCATGGTTATCGTTACAGAATGTTAAGTTAGTTAACTACACATGCTACATTAATATAGTAGATTAACATGCTAAATTAATGGAGTAGATTAACTTAACATATGTTCAAATTAAGGAACAAAAACTTCTAATTATTACGGAGGGACAAGTAGCAGTACTAATAACAAGAATTATTACAGAGAGTTCAACACTAACCACGGCAGGACAATTAGCATTCCCCACTAACAACAACAGGAGAAAGCTAATACTAATATATATGAAAGCTATCGCTACAACAAGTAAGACAACAACATAACATAGCAGAATCATCATCAAGGAAATTCTTAGTTCATTCGTGCTTATCATATCGTTCATCATTATATACTACAAGCAGTGAGCATTCATCATTGCTCACTTCTTTATCGTTAAGCATTTCATTTCAGTAATTGCAATAAAACAAATACAAGAATTAATAACAAGAAATCGATACAACTCACACACACTACTTATGGGTAGTGCCTCCTCTAGCCAAGACACACCCAATCCTTACCCTAGTCGAAGAAACCAATCATAAACAGCAACTCCTAGCTCACCCTCAGCTTCACAGACAGTAACTCCCAGCACACCCTCAACTTACAAAGCCTTGCATCACACACTTCACTCAACTTAACACTTAGGAGAATCTCAAAAACTTACACCAATCTTCAGTACACTCACGAGCTCATAGAACACAACTTCTATTGGAAGAATTTCTCTCCCTCTCGAGACTCTCATGCTCGCAGGAGAAAAATGGATTGGAATTGCAGAGGAGAATAGCTTAAATCAAAAGTCATACTTGGAGGGAGAGGGATAAGGTGGAGAAGGCATTGCCTCGACACGATATGGGTCTTGGGGCATGTCTCCTTGTTGAGGGAGTGTGATTTAATTGACAAAACAACAAGGATTTCAATTATTGAAGCCCTAATTATACGCAGGTCTAGGACTTTTCGGATGCAAGGAGTCATCCTGGCCTCGTCCGCGTGCATTCAAAAATCACTATTCTTCAAGCGGATTTGCATTTCTAGACGAAGGATGGGGTCCTTGCCTTCGTTTGCATTCGTCCAAACCCATCATTCAAAAGAAGGAAGTCATCTGCATGCGTCTGAAACTATCCAGGAATTGGATAGATTCAAAATCACCACATCTGCGTTCATCCACAAGCATCTGAGACTGTCTAGATAGAGATAAGGGATGAATTAGGACGCAAGGGCTTCATCCTACATCATCCCAAAACGCAAGGACGACATTCCATGCGTTTGTGGACGACATATCTCATCCTCGAGTCGTTCGCTATCATCCGAAACACCTGTTTCAGCTTTTCTTCACATTTTTCCTACTTAATTTTTATCCCATAATATTTACCCAATAAATACACGTAATAAAATAACACGTATCGATACGCAATGTAATATATTAATTAGCCTAAAATTTGATTACATCGCATATATGGGAAAAATGTTATTGGGATATTACAGAGAAGACGTGGTTGAAAGGATTGTTAAAAGAAGTATTTTTTTGGAGAAGACGTTGGTTAAAATAATTTTTTCAGAGCTTAATGGAAGAGCTTCAAGATGGTGGGACAAATTAACAAATAATCGAAGAATGAATGGAGAAAAAGCCATTAACACATGGAGTTCCATGAAGAAGTTTTTTAGACAAAAGTATGCTCCATCCACATCATCACAAATCACACGGTATGAAAAATCTTCCAAAAGTTGACAATCTCAATTCGATAAACACTTTATTTGAAGGAATAATGTAACGACTTGAAGAAAGTATACCAAGCACTCCAATTTTATAAGCACAAGGTCATGATATGTTATAAGAAGAAATTCTTGAGGCAAAAGAGCAAAATAAAGATGTCACAACACCTCAAAAAGGGCCATCATTATTTATGGAGTCTCAAATAGAGAAGGAAGAATATCAAGAATAGGAAGTACCCAAAGCCGAAACAAAACGAAACAAAAACAAGGTTTGCTCTTTGGACATTAATGATAGAATTTGTGCTAATATATCTCCTATGATTTTGGTTAAAGGAATTTGCTTGGAAATATTAATGCATGGCATCCCTTGTAAATTTTGGTGGTAAATTGACAAGGATCACAATACTCATGGCCCATGTGTAAGCAAGAAAAATGTATGTCCTTTGATCAAAGATGAAAGAAATTGCACAAACTTGTCTTCCATGGATTTTCAAGAAAGTTTAAGTTGGTTAAATGACAAGAGGGGCATCAAGGTAAATCAAACTTGGACTGATTTCTCTTATGAAAGTTTTACTAATATATTAATTTGTGATATGGCAAGTACTAGTGAACATTTTTTGGAATTACCGTGGCATGCGCATAAAGAATATCCTAATTACCTTCCTAATTATTACGCATTTAAAGATGGTGGAAGGATAGGAAGAATGGACAAGCTAGTTTGTAATACCTTAACTTTTTATATTGGAATTTCATAAGGATAATTGGAAAGTGATTGGTGGGGGGGGGGGGGGGGGGGTGGATTAATTGGATAATTATCAGGGTATTCCAAGGACATATTCATAAGATTTTAACGTAAGAAATTTATTGGGATTAATTATAATCGTTTTAAATTAAGGATTTATTGAATAAAAAAATTAAAAAAAATAGAGAGGGGCTAAATTATTGGGGGTTAAATTGTAAGGGGATTAAATAAGTTGGATTAACTAAGATTTAATGGTTAGAGGATTTAATTAGTAATTAGGTTAAAGAAAATTATGGAAGAGGTGTGGAAGGTATGAACCGGTTTAGACCCGAATTGGCCAAAGGCCAAAGAAATGGCCTTCGGCCTTTCTTTGTGAAAGAGACCAGATGAGAGAGAGAGAGGGAAAGGAGAAGACAGAACGTGAGAGGGTGAGAGGGGCCGATGAACGAAGTCTAGGGCGAAGGAGGAGACCACGACGGCAAGCAGACGAACGGCGAGCAAATGAATGGCGAGCGAGCAGCGGTGGGTCACAAGGAGAACTAGGGCTCAGAGTTGGGATTTCCACGGGTTTCATTTTCCAACAATGATTGGAGGTATGGTTTCCCTCCTCCTTTGCATTTATTTTGTTGGGCGTCGATTGGAGGCGTTGCAGTGCCGATTTATGACCGGTAGTGGTGATTTTTGCCTGGGACAGGGGTGTCGGTCTGGTTGGTTTGTGCTAGACCGGCCGAAGGCCATGGTCCAGTCTGCTGGTTCAGCTTACAGTTCGGCCCGAACTGGTGCTTTCTCCAGGTGAAATCGACAGTGTGTTGGCGTGGGGAACATCCTCTGAAAAAGCTAGAAATTGGTGGGCAGGATGGAGGTATGGACTGTCAGGCGTGAGGGAGCTTGCACTCTCTGCCCTTTATTTTTAGCAAAGAGTAATCCTCCCTCTATTGTTACAATCTAGAGACCAAGAAGAGAGTGATGCAGAGAGCGTGTAAGTGCTCTAGTGATGGGGAGGCAAAGCTGGAAAACTCTAGAGGTTGACCGCGAGCTTCTGATGGTAAGCTTCCTTCTCTGTTTTGTTGATTTTTGTTGTTGCTCTCTGTCCCCTTCCGTTTACTGCTATGTTATTGGTCAATAAGTGGAAAAAAACACTCTGTTGTTGAAGGTTAATCTCTGTTGTGTTAATCTTTGGTTTGACTTAGGTGCTGGAAATTGGACTTCCCTGTTATTGGTTGGTTGGGGTGTTCAATTAAGTGTACTGGCTTCTTGTTTTGTTATTGTCAACACTAAGGGGGTCAAATTTATGATATGAGAATGAGTTTTGGTGCATGTCTGGTGTTGGTTGTTAAAAAGCTTATGTGTGATATTATGGAAAGTTTTATGCCTTGATAAGATTAGGATATATTGATATTGATATTAATTGTGAAGGTATTCGTGAAGCTATTAAACAAAGGAAGAAGAATAATGACGAAATGCTAATGCCCGTTAAGCTTTGAGGTAAGGAAATAGGGGTGTCTTGGCCATGTGGAGGCCATACACCGGAAGTGTGTGCGTGAGTTGTGTTAGTTTCATGAAAATGTTCACTGCTATATAATTACTGTTGTTAATTCCTTACAGATGCTCTATAGGTTTTCCTTGCAATTGATTGTTAGCTTTTTTCCTTGTTGTGGTTAATTCTGCCGTTTCCTTGTTGGTTGATAGTTTCACCGTTGATAACTTTTCTTTGGTTGTTAGCTCCATGTAGTTTTGTTTGTAAAAGTTGTTTCAAATGTTTTGCTTCACCTTAGTTTTACTATTAGTGAATGATGAATGAGAAAATGATGAATGATATGAAAAGTACAAATGAACTGTTAGTTTCCTTGAGAATGACCTTGGCCTGTTACTGCCCTTTATTACTCGCTGTCAATTAATGTGTTGTAATTCCCTAGTTATTGTTCTGCCGTTAAATATTCATGTTACACCCTTAATCTAGCATGTTTAACTAGCATGTTTAATAAACAATAATTGAACTATGTTAGTTAAGCATGTTTAGTTGTTAATAGGCGTTTATAATTGAACTATGTTAGTTGAGCATGCTTAGTTGTTAATTGGCTTGAGTAATTAGGTTAATTAAGTTTAACTAATTAATTGTTTAATCAAAGCGTGTAAACTTCTTAATCTGTATTTACATTCTTCCGAGCATGTAAATTGGCTAACCATGTAAATCGACTAATAATTATTAGATTAATATATTGTAATCTTCCTTCAAGCATGTTAATTATTATTTAAGTAAATCAATTAGCTAAGTATGTTAATTAACTAGCATGTTAACTTAGCTAGGTCTAGCATGTTTTAATGTTAATCAATACTGTTGTATGAGGATGTCAATTTATTTAAGTATGTTCGAGCATGTTAATTAATCTGAGTAGATAAATAGACTTGAACTTATTAATTGACTAAAGTAGTGTTATAACTTGAGCATGTAAATTGCTAATCAATTTAGTAATTGAACCAATTGAGCATGTTTACTAATTAGCTAATCTAAACATGTAAATAAGCATGATATTAACTAGTCGTTTAAACCTTGAGCATGATAACGACTTAGTCGAGCATGTAATTAAATTAGATTAATATTCGCATGTCAATTAATTAAGATGTGCCATATAATAAGCTTGTAATTAGTATATTCAATTAGTATGTTTAATTAACTAACTAGAACAAAAACATGTTTAGATCACCTAGAATAATAATTGTATGAAGCATGTAAATGGACTAGAAAGTTGAGTAGATAATTGGCATGTTAATTCCTGTATTCAATATTATAAATGTTCTCTGTATTATTGGTTGTCTTCATTGCTCTCTGTATTATTGGTTGTCCTCATTGCTATGCATTTTCAATTCCTATTATTCTTTTATATGAGCTTTTAATTTCAGTTACTTTCGTTTATGCGCACTTCAATTTCTATGAATGTTATACTGTGACGTATCATGCATCATGTTAGGTTAAGAATGTATGATCATGCATCATGTTAATAGAAATTATAGGAATTGTCACCTTGGTGGTGGTGCGCAAGCATGCATAAGCGAGGTAAAATGTTAAGAAAATGAATGAATGGGAATTGGAGGCGGATGGGTAGTTCGGATCTAGCCTGACACTGGACTATGCCTCTTTCTCTTGTCAGGAAAGGGACCAGCAGCACATAGGAGGTTAGAAACCAACCAAGACTATACTGTCCCATATGAGTCCTCCAATCTCCAGCTCGATGTATTAGTAATGAACAAACGAAAGTAAAAGTAAAGTAATAAACGAACGAACGCAATGGAAGAAGAGTGGCATTCACGTGCATTAAACCTTTTTCCTTACTAAGCCTTTGGGCTTACAGTTTACTTGTGGTGTACGTACTTGTATGAGAGAAAGACGATAAGGATGAACATATAATAAAGCAAGGATTAAGGGTTTGCACGTGCGAGGGTGCCCGTGGCTGGCCAGGCATGAAAGAGGGTAAAAGAGAACCAGTTGTAATTAAATTAAGTTTTCTAAATTGTAATTAAATTGTTAGTTTCTTTCATTAAATTGGTTATGGTTCCGCAACGTTTTATATCAATGATTTTATTATAACGCTTCTGCATTTTTATGAATTGGTTTTCATAACGAGTTTAAAGAAGGGTTAATAGCGATCCGATTTTAGCATCGCACTTTGATTTCATTTTATAAAGGAGTCTTTTTAAAATTTTAAATTTCTCACATTTTCAAGGAATTACAAAAATTCGGGTCGTTACAGTTAAGACACCCCTATTTCCTTAGCTTAACGTGCATTAGCATTCCGTCGCTATACTTCTTCCTCTCTTTAATACCTTCACGAATACCTTCACAACTAATATCAATATCAATATTTCCTAATCTTATCAAGGCATAAAACTTTCCATAATATCACACAACAGCTTTTTAACAACCAACACCAGACAGGTTATAACTTATCCCCAACCACTAGCACCAAAACTCATTCTCATATCATAAATTTAACCCCCTCAGTGTTGACAATAACAAAACAAGAAGCCAATACACTTAACAGAACACCCCAACCAACCAATAACAAGGAAGTCCAATTTCCAGCACCTAAATCAAACCAAAGACTAACACAACAGAGATTAACCTTCAACAACAGAGTGTATTTATCCACTTATTGACCAATAACATAGCAGTAAACGGAAGGGGACAGAGAGCAACAACCAAAATCAACAAAACGGAGAAGGAAGCTTACCATCAAAAGCTCGCGGCCAACCTCTAGAGTTTTCCAGCTTTGCCTCCAACTCTCCCTCAGTTTCTTTTCCTTTCTCCAGAAGCTTAGCATGCTCGAGGGACTCCACTCTCAAAGCTCTGTTTCTAGAGAGTTCTCTCCCCATCACCAGAGCACTTACACGCTCTCTGTTTCGCTCTCTTCTCAGTCTCCAGATTGTAACACTGGAGGGAGGATTACTCTCTGCCAAAAATAAAGGACAGAGAGTGCAAGCTCCCTCACGCCCAATAGTCCACACCTCCATTCCGCCCACCAATTTCCAGCTTTTTCAGAGGATGTTCCCCACGCCAAAACACTATCGATTTCACTTGCATAAAGCATCGGTTCAAGTCGAACCGTAAGCTGAACCAACAAGCTAGACCATGGCCTTTGGTCGGTCCAGCACAAACTTGCCAGACCGACGTCCCTACCCCAGGCAAAAATTGCCACTGCAGGTCGTAAATCAGCACTGCAACGCCTACAATCGACGCCCAACAAAAGAAATGCAAAGGAGGAGGAAAACCATTCCTCCAATCATTGTCAGAAAACAAAACCCGCAAAAATCCCGACTCTAAGCCCTAGTTCTCCTCGCGACCCACCGTTGCTCGCTCGTCGTTTGTCTGCTCACCGTTCTTCTGCTCGTCGTCGCGGTGTCCTCCTTTGCCCTCGTCTTCGTTTGTCGCCCCCTCTCACGTTCTCTCTTCTCCTTTCCCTCTCTCTCTCTCTTGTCTGCTCTCTTTCGCAAAGAAAGGTCGAAGGCCATTTCTTTGGCCTTTGGCTAGTTCGGGTGTGTGAACCGGTTCATACCTTCCACACCTCTTCCATAATTTTCTTTAACCTAATTACTAATTAAATCCCCAAACAATTAAATCTTAGTTAATCCAACTTATTAAATCCTCTTACAATTTAACCCCAATAATTTAGCCCCTCTCTATTTTTTTATTTTTTTTATTCAATAAATCCTTAATTTAAAATGATTATAATTAATCCCAATAAATTCCTTACGTTAAAATCTTATAAATACGTCCTTGGTAATACCCCGATAATTATCCAATTCATCCAAACTCCCTCAATCACTTTCCAATTATCCTTATGAAATCCAAATATAAAAAGTCAGGGTATTATATAGTTCCACCTCAACCAAAGCAAGTTATAAAGGGTTATGAGGTATTAAAAAAAATAAGTTGAAAATTCTTTTGCTCATGACAAAGAGGTATGTGTCATTGGACAACATAATTGCTTGAGTTTTTGAAGTTGGATGGATAACAGCTTCTTATATTGATATGATATTTGATAGAAGTTCCTTTATGGTTTTGCATAATAGAATATTCTTGATCTTAATAAATATTGGTGTTAAAGTTAATTACTATTTTTGGATTATGGAAACCATCTCGTGGACAACCTTACTATTTCATGAAGGCATTAAATTGATTCTATGGAAAAACATTTATGGCAATGAGAATGGTAAAGATTTTGTTGATTTTAATTATTATTTTGGAAGTAGGGGAACATACGATATCTTGAGGAAGTTTCTATTATTTATTGACATTGATTGAATTCTTGAGCAAGACTTTTATGACAACAAAGATAACTTTAGTAATGGTTTGTTTTTCAAATACCACTTGCATAATGTTACATCGTTGGCCAAGATTGAAGTGCTAGAATATCTTAGGTATATGATCAAATGCAAAAAGGGAAAGGTGAAATTAGTGGCCAATACACCATTTCAAATATTGTGTTTCAAAAAATGGCAAGCTTGGTATGACAACTCATGGATTTCAAAAATCAAGTTCTTGGTGGAGGCCTAGCAAGCTATATTGAAGAAAAGACAACTTGAGGAGTTACCAAAAAATTGTTCTTTGGCCACATATACTTAAAGGTATTCTCAAAACTATTTTTATAGAAATCATGGAATCACAAAGGGGCATCCATGATAATCCTAAGCTATTATTGAAATATGGGAGGTAGTTTGTGAATATCTTACTATTATTGGTCTATCACATCATACAAGGAGTATTTTCTTATTTCATTCATGGGGATTTTATAGCCGATGCAAGTTTCAAAGCCCATGACATATCTCTTTATTTAACTAAGGAATATTATGAAGAAATTACTCTATGGGCACATATACTTAAAGGAGTTCTCAAGATTATATTTATGGTAATCCATATTGTGGCCTACATTAATTCTAACTCAAAGGCAAAGAATAGAAATCTTATATCCAAGTTACTGTTCAAGCCTGGGAAGAGGTTTATGGAAATATTGTTAGCCTACTATAGCAATCGTTATTTGTTTCCTTATTACTACCACGAAGATATTGAAGATATTGCTAAATTGATGGCCAAAAATGATTTCTCTTTTTATGATAATAAAGAATATGGTGACACAAGATATGATTCAAGGTCGAAACCTTTTCAACATTGAGAAGATGAGGGACTACGGGTCCATTTAATCATTAATCAAGTTTCCAAGATTAGCATGAAGAGATTCAAGGTCAAGCATAGGTGGAAGTCCAAGGACAATTGTGGAATATTTGATGGACTTTCAAAAACTGTACATTTCCTGACTTTCAACAAGTATTTGATTATTTTTGCATTCCAAACGACGTCATTTCAAAAAAGTTCTTCATGAATATTGTAGCTGACTTCCTAAGCTTTCTAGAATAAGTTAGATTCTTAAATTTGGAGTTTGTTTGCTATGACAAAAGCCCATGGAACCGGGAGCAAAGATTAAAGCAAGTCCAAGTGTCCAAACTTGAAGACCAAGGAAATCTCTACATGGAAACCATCCAAGTGGCCGAGCACCAAATATGGATTAGCTGTAAAATACATCTAGACTTGGAGAAGAAGAAAGGAAGATATTAATTAAATATTATTTTAGTTAATTAACCTTGTTTCTATTAAGTAGAAAGTTGGACAACTCATACTTGAGCCGATTAGGGTTATTGTTGCTTAATTAGTTTACTATTATTTTATAGTTTGTAATTGGCTATATAAAGCCCTATAGTGTTTATATTTTAGATATTGAAGTTTGAATACAAAAAACTCTTACTTTATTTCGAACTAGGAGTGATTTCTTTTTCAAACACTATGGTGAGTTACATCGAAAGTTGCCCTTGTGTGAGTAACATCACAAGATTGGGCCCACTTGGAGTTGAGTGAGTTCTCTTATTGGCATCCGTAGCCCTACTCCTTTGGAAAAGGTTGTGTGAAGTGGTATCCAATCATTAAGAGAGTTTCCATCCCCAAAGTCATCAACAAAGGAGTGCAAGCTATGTTACTTTCTATTTCCAACCACTTGGGTTCTTCTAAGCATCTTTCCTAATTCTTGAAGGTTCTTCCCAAAGTTCTTGAAGAAGTTCTTTCCTTATTCATCCAAGAAGGCGTGGTCGAAATTTCATCTCAAAAGCTTCTAAAACAAAGGAGTTACAAGCTTCCAAAGTCGGACTTTCCATAATTGAATTCGTAGAAAACTTAAGGCAAGATGGACAGGTCGACCCTTTGCTCTACCACCAGCACGAGAAAATCCACTAGGTCGATCTACTCACATTTGTGACCTTTCTAAGGTTGCCCACTTGGTTGCTCCAACATTCTCCTTTCTTCAACACTTCTTCAACCACTTGCAACAACACTTTAACAACTTACTTTACAAGTTATTTCTTTACCCTTCCACTAGTGCATCATTTCCTCTAGCAAAAAAATCATAGAACCATTAATAAGTTTTCACTATTCTTTACCAAAAAATAGTGTGATAACCTCATCATTGAGTGGTCTTATCATTAGAAATCAAGTTCCCTCAGATTTCTAGAACATGTCTGACAATTTTCTATATCACATTACAGCCAAGATCTGCCTCCAAGTAAACGTCTCAAATACCCACAAATTTAAAAAACACTCAATTCTCATTTTCACAACAACAAAGTCTCCCAATGCGTGAGATGAAAAGATATCTCTCTTATATGTAGCATAAAAAGATGATACACTTTTTACCTCTCAATTAGTATCTTGGTAATCACAATCACGTGGTATGCAAAGTAAATATCTTCATCACTTTCTGTGATTGCTCCAACCATAATATGGTTATCATCATTATAGTTTGTTTGATCATTTTAAACTTTGTGCACTTTCTCGACACAAATTATTACAATGAAAACATTAAATTTTCTACTAACCTTCAAATTATCTCAGCTTTCTGTGACAAGAGTTCATTACTCACTCGAAGAACCCAAAGTTTTCTTTCTTGTTTCTTCATACAACAAGTTGTTCTTAACCATACTTATAGTTATGGTACTTGTTGGGAGTAATGTGTCCAACAAGCAAATGTAATAGAATAATTTTCTAATATATGAATAAATTTATATTGGTTGATATTATGTTCACATTTTATATTATGTTTTATAAAATTCATAGAAAATTTCTTGGTTATTTATGCTAACTTTATATTAACATATATATGTTGTATATATGTGGAATAAAATATAAAGAGTAATAACCAAAATAAGTATGTGACTTATATTTGAAATATGGAAACTTCAAATAGTTTATAATCATAAACATAGTTTATCTCATTAAGAATGTATAGTCATATCTCAACTATATATGTGGTGACATAAGATAAATATGTTTTATATAATACAATTATATAGGACTTAATTTTATCATAATGATTGTCATATATGAATGATCTTAATTTGTTGTATTTAACAAACTCCTATTTCATTTTAATTTATTATTTGATTTACTCATTAAAGTTTTGTACAAGCTATGATTCATATACCTTGTATATTGGGAGTGAATTAAAATGAATAGCTGAGAATGTTAATATCAATACAATAAAATACATTTCTAGAGATTCCCTTGTTTGTTAGTTTAGAGATTGAATAATTATCGCGCAATTCATAATTGTTATTAATTAATTATTCAATCAAGAACTAATGATAGTCAATGATAAAAACGTAATATGAGAGGTTAATAGATTATAAACCTAGCTCTATTACGAATCTAAATGGAAGGTTAATACATATGTAATGAATATATCAATGGACATTACTTTGAGTAGATATACTCTATAGTTTTTTAGAATGTAACTCTAAGTATTTCGTAACGAATCGATTTTCATTTTCCTTTAAAAATTCGCTAAATTTGAAACTTTTATTAAACTCTTTTTAAGATGGTATCAGATTGCAAAACCATACCGTTAAAACTCTTTGTGTTAAAACTTAGCGGAAGCAGTTGTAAAATTCCTTGTTGAAAACATAACAGATTTATTAAAGGATAGCAGAAGCGATTATAAAATCTTTTGTTTTGCTTTAGGAATACTAAACAGTTAAATACAATTTAATTACAAATCGCTTTATCATTTATTTTCCCTTAGCCTGGCCAGCCACAAGCTCCTGCGGCTGCAAATCCTTCATCCCTGTCCTTTTGATTGGTGCATCGTTTTCGCTCTTACTCCTAAGTCTGTACGTTAATTTCACATACAAGTACCTACACCTACACCACAAGTAAAACATGAGCCTAATGGCCCAATAAGGAAAATGGTTTATGCAATGCAATATGATATGCCTCTCTTTAGTTCATTTGGAATGGGGGCCACCCAAACTAATATTTTCATTAAATCGTTGGTTCTTTGGTCCTTTACTCGTACTTCAAGCTGGAGATTGAAAGATCCATATGAAATGGTATAGTTGATCGGGCTAACCTCCTGGGTGCATACTAGGTCCCGTTCTTGTCAAGGTAGGAGCTATGCCTAGCTGCCAGACTAGACCCGACTACCCATCTGCCCCCAACTCCGTTTTCTTCTTTGGTTTTTTAGTTCTTTACTCGTATATTGAGCTGGAGATTAAAGGACATGTATGGAATGGTATAGTTGATCGGGCTAACCTCCTGGGTGCATACTATGTAACACCTCGTTATCGTTTTTCCCATTCTTGCGATGTAATCAATTTTGAATAATTAACGTAGTTCACTTCGTGCCAATATGTGTTATTTTATGACGTATAAATTATGGATTATTTTACAGGACAAAATTTAAGTTAAGAAAAAATTGGAGAAAAACTGTCCAGGGTCATTTCAGACGAATGCGGATGCCATGATGACGAGATTCGGCGTCCGCACCAACTTAAACCACTCACGGACAAAGGTTGGGACAAATCTTCACGTCTTGAACCCTGTCTCTGAGCACGCGATCACAAACGAGGTTGTGATTTGTCCGAATTGAATCTGTACAAAATTTGGGTACATTCGGACGATGCGGACGATGTATGCGGATGAGGTTTCGCGTCCGAATGTCACATTAGGATGAAGTGAGAATAATTGAGGACAAATGTGGACGAGATCGGGGTGCGTCCGCATTGAATTTGTACCAATTTTGGATGCTTACGGACGAGGGGGGACGCCACGTGCGGACGCAAAGTCTCGCCTGAAAGTTCCCAGTTTTGCGAGAATTAAATTTTAAAATAACGAAATAGGGGAGGAAAACTTGGGATGGCAGCCACGAACCCCAATCTGGAGATACCATCCTCCCATCAGTGATTCATGATGCCCTATTTTCACTCGTCTCTCCTCTCTAATTGGTACACATCGATCTCTATAGGTAAGCTTTCATCTTTTAAAACCCTGTTAGAGCTTCCTTCAAGAGATAGAAGTTTTAATTCCCTTCATTTCCGTCCATTTTTCCTTCCAGCGAGAGAGAGAGAGAGAGAGAGAGAGACTCGTGAAAGAGCTTATGACGGAGAGTAGAGAATAGTGAATGTAAGTGAAGATTCCAGCTAGGAGCTGCTGTGGTGAGCTGTGGAGTGCTATTCTTGTTATTTTTCTTCAACTTAGGTAAGGATTTGGTATAGTCTTGGCCCTCAAAGCCCTACCCACAAGTGTGTGTGTGTGAGTTGGATGTCGATTCTCAGAGTTTATTAGATGATTAAATTCTATAGAAATTTCCTTGTTATATGATTGATTTCTTGCCTTTTTCTTTCTTAAAATTTTATCATCTGCAAATGTATTAATTAAAACAGAGATCGATGAGGTGATGAATGTTTGATATATGAATGAATTTTGTGAGATACAATAGTATGAAATGTTGAACTAATGTGCATACAAGAACTCAAGATTTTTCTTAACCATGTTTTGCAAAATCTAACATGTTACTTATTGAAGTTTTGCTAACTTTTGCTATAGTTCCTTCAATTCCTATTCTCATTACAATTGTGTATATGTACTTGTTGTAGCTTGATAACCTACTGTAGTTTTCTTTAAGTTTATACTTTTACTACAATTTAATTGTCTTGTGTGACGGAGATTGAGTACATAACTATTGCAATACAAATCAATGACTTAAATGGACAAATTGAAGACGTTTAAAAGGAATGAAGCACATGAATAATGATCAACTTTTGAAATGACAACTATGTTTTGTTATTCATATTATTTGTTAGATAGCAGACTTAAGTGATAATTATTGTTCACTCTTGATTCTAGTTAAGAGATATAAACATCCTTGGTTTGATGAATTCTATATTATCTAACATGTTTCCTGAAATGACAAATTATTGATCATGTTTCCAACTATCATTCATTCTTTATAAATGATTTATTCAGCATGATATGTTAACTAAATTACTGAACAAACCTTCAAGCATGTGTAGTTAAATAACTTGTCGTACATTTCCCTCATAAATTACTGTTCTATATTCTGAAGAATAAAGCATGTTGTTCATGGTTTCTATGTGTACAAATCCGATCAATATGTCAAGAATAGCATATAAATTATTTAACACATTTTAATTGTACTTGAAACCAAGCATGTTTTACTTTATATTGTCTATCTGTATTGTACACTTGAATAGCATGATAAATTGATCAGTTGTGGGATTTTATATAAGCATGTTTAGTCACTAGTTGCTTTCAATTTATTAGCATGTTTCTAATTGTATCCGATTACTAGACTCTTTGATTATCTTATTGTTCTTCAATCATCAAGCATGCCCGTTTAAGTAGTTATTTATCAAGTATGTTTTAATTCGTCGTTAAATACATGTTTCCATGTAAGTATTAGATAGTAGCATGTCTAGTAGGAGCTAATGACTTGTGGCCGTTAATTTCAAATGTTGTTATTATTCTTGTGAATAGGTAATCAAGTATGTTATTTGCTGTGCTACATATTCGTTACTATTGTCTTCTTTACGAGATCTTGAATATAGTTGTTCATTATGTGTCATATGTATAGTTTATTGTTTTAATTCTTTTCAATTAATTATCTTCGTTGTTCATTATCATTGCTTTTAATTTGTTGTATCAGTAGGTCTCATGCATCATGATAATAGAAATAAGTAGGGAGTGCCATTATAGGTGGTACTCACATGCATGAGTGAGGAAAATGAAATAAACGAACGCGATGAACGAATGATGTAATGGGAAGTTGAAGGGCGGGTGGGTAGTTCAAATCTAGTCCACAAATGGCTAGAAGCCAATCAAACTATACCTTCTAATATGTGTTCCTTCAACTTCCGGCTCAAAATAAGAGTTATGAATGAATGAATGAATGTAATGAAAGATTGGTTTGGAGCGGATCCATTCCAACTAAACTAAAGAGAGGCATGACATATGCATATTACCTTTCCTTACTAAGCCTTTAGGCTTACGTATTACTTGTGGTGTAGGTAATGAAATGATAACGCTTGAAGTGGAAGACGATGAATTTCCCGTGGAGCCTGCGGTGTATCTGGATGAATCACGACCAGAGTAGGTGAATGGCCTAAGAAGAAAATAAATGATTTGTTTAAATTATAAGGGTTTTAATAATAGATAGGATTTGAAATCACCATATTTTCATGTTATTTCGTATGATTCTGCTTTGAACTATAAACTTATTTCAGCATTTAAAACTATTTTCGTATACTCTGATTTTATTTCTACTCTTTAGTTTTATGTCAAATTTGATATTTAAAAATTTACTAGTTTAAAGTAGATAAAAAAGAAAAAAGAAAATTTTTCTCGAAAATTGTAAAAGAAAGAAATTAAAAAAGAACGAATTTTGATGCGGGGCGTCACAGTTGTTATCATAGCCATATTACTCTCCTGTGATTCACCGCGGATAACCCAGACTCGTCAAAAAATGCTTCTCTGACTATAAGTTTCCTTTTGATAATTTGTCTTCCTAGATTAAATTGTTTCGTTATGATGCATAAAATTGTTAAACCTTTACATAATTTCCCTTTCATATTATGTTACAACATGAAAACTCAAATGACTAAAGTATCCCCCTTAAATTAATTATAAATTGTAGAAAGAGTTCTAGAAATGGCTAGAAGAGGAAGAGGAGTTGGGTCGTGTAATGAGGATGGGCCTCGAGCACTTGGTGAAGAAGGGAATCTCGGTCGGGATGAAGCTCTTAATTGTATATCTACAATTGTTAGACAACAATCTCTACATATGAATCAATAGCCTCAATTCATGGAACAACACTTTCGATTTATGGAGAGCTTCATGGGACAAGGACATGGAAACGGGGTTAGTAATGAGAATCTGCACCTGATAGCGGTCCAACCGGCCCATAGAGAAACCAGATGGGAGAGATTTCAAAGAGTCAAGCCTCCTTGTTTCAAAGGGGACATTTTCAATATTTCAGGAGCTGAGGAGTGGATACACTCCTTATAAGACAATTTCGCATATTCAGAGATTGGTGAGACTGAAAGGGTAAGATGTGTTGTCTATTTACTGACGCATGAGGCACGCTTTTGGTGGGACTCGGTTGGCTCCCCCCTGGATGTTACAATCCTCACTTGGAGAGAATTCAAAGAGCTATTCAATGAGAAGTATTTCAACCACATCGTCTGGACACAGAAGTTAATGGAATTCATGCACCTAAGACAGACTGGATCTGTGATGGAGTATGCCCAACGATTTGAAGCATTGACTCATTACGCTCCTCAATTTGTGTCAACAGAAGAACATAAAGTCCCACACTTTGTGCAAGGACTAAAGATCGAAGTGCAAGAAGGAGTCGTTGGAGCCAAAACCGAGGATGTCACCTATTCAAAAATTGTAGCTAGAGCTCGAGCAGTGGAAGGGGTAAAACTCATGGCAGTTAAGCAGAAGGACGCTAATCAGAGAATGTGGAAGGCAAAATTTAGTCAACAATCTCGAGGCAGTCCATCACTGGGCCAGGGTGTTAAACGATCATCTGAGTTTGAGACACAACAAAGACTTGATAAGAAGCTCATGGCTCAAACAACTGCAGTCCCTCCACCTACTGTTTGTTAGAAATGCAAGAAGATGCATCGTGGTGAATGCTTGGTTGGTTCTCAAAGGTGCTTTGCTTGTGGAAAATCGGGTCATGTAGTTAGAACTTTCCCAAACCAACCTAATGGACAAGGAGGAGTGGCCCCTCAGGTATTCGTAATGTATGGCCCCAACCAAGATGATGAACAACCAACCGTTGTCGCAAGTACGCTTAAAATTTATGCTTTAATTATTAAAATAATATTTATTTTCCTTAGTTAAATTAAGAGGTCTTACCTTAGGATAAATAAATTATTTAACTCTGAGAGGAACAATTTATGTTAAGAAGTGTGCTGCTTATGTCTTATTCGATTTGGGTGCCATACATTCTTTCATTTCCACAAATTTCTGTAAAAGGGCAAATTGTCTCTCCAGCAGTGTAAATTGTACATGTCATGTGTTATTGCCCTTTGGTGATAATCTAATTGCCAATGGAATGCTTAAAGCCTATGAATTGCAGATAAGTGGCCGTTTATTTTGGGCCGACTTAATTATCATTGACATGAAGGGGTACAATGTTATCATTGGAATGGACTGGCTTTCTTCAAACCATGCAATCATTCATTGTAAAAAGAGGGAAGTCTGTTTTTGCCCTTCGGGTAGTGGGATGCACACTTTCAAAGAAATAGGGAAGTTGGTCGTCAAAGAAATAGGAAAGTTGGTCATCATCTCCGTACTTAAGGCAGACAGGATGCTGAGCAACGAGTGTGTCAGATTTTTAGTGA
This sequence comes from Begonia loranthoides, assembly GCA_022433065.1. NCBI lineage: Eukaryota > Viridiplantae > Streptophyta > Magnoliopsida > Cucurbitales > Begoniaceae > Begonia > Begonia loranthoides. The sequence continues at coordinate 18,526,808 of CM039483.1, forward strand.
ACGTATTAGATGCTACTGAGAATTCTGAAATTAAGTTGGAGGACGTGGTAATAGTTCGAGATTTTCCAAATGTATTCCTTGACGATCTTTTCGGTCTAGCCCCGAATCATGAGATTGAGTTCGAGATCAACCTGCAACCTAATACTGAACCCATCTCCAAACACCCATATCGTATGGCACCAGCCAAATTGCAGGAATTAAAATTCAAATTGAGGAATTAATTGTTAAGGGGTTTATTTGCTTGAGTTTTTCTCCTTGGGGCACGCCGGTATTATTTGTCAAAAAGAAAGACGGGACAATGAGAATGTGTATTGACTATAGGGAATTAAACAAAGTGACAATCAAGAATAAATATCCCTTACCAAGGATTGACGACCCACTTGACCAGCTATGTGGTGCTAAAGTATTCTAAAAAATTGATCTCCGCTCAGGCTATTACCAGTTGAAAGTCAAACCTGAGGATGTGCCCAAGACTACTTTTCATACCACATACAAACACTATGAGTTCTTGGTGATGTCTTTTGGGTTAACTCATGCACGGGCAGTCTTCATGGATCTAATGAACCGAGTCTTCAAGGATTATCTGGATAAATTTATTATCATCTTCATTGATGATATCCTCGTTTATTCCCGATCTGAAGCAGAGCATTGTGAGCATCTACGGACAACCTTGTCAATTCTTAGCCAGCACCAACTGTATACAAAATTTTCTAAGTGTGAATTCTGGCTAAGCAAAGTTGGTTTTCTCGATCACGTAATCTCCAAGGATGGTATCTCGGTAGACCTAACAAAGGTACAAGCAGTGGTAAACTAGATGCAGCCGAAGAATGTTGGCGAAGTAAGAAATTTTCTAGGCCTGACTGGTTATTACAGACGCTTTATTGAGGGATTTTCTAAGATTGCTCTACCACTTACTAGTCTAACAAAGAAAAACACCCAATTTTGGTGCTCTAGCGATTGCGAGAATAGTTTCCAAGAGCTGAAGTATAGATTAACTACTGCCCCTATTTTGACTTTGCCAACGGAAGAGGGAAACTTTAGTATTTACTATGATGTATCGAAGAGAGTTCTCGGTAGAGTTTTGATGTAGCGTGAAAGAGTTATTGCATATGCTTCTCGACAGCTTAAGATCCACGAACAGAACTATCCTACTCATGACCTTGAGCTTGTAATGGTAGTCTTCACTCACAAAGTATGGAGACATTATTTGTATGGGTAGCGATGTGAAATCTACTTCGATCATAAGAGCCTTAAATATATTTTCACTCAGAAGGAACTGAATATGAGGCAATAGCGATGGCTTAAATTTTTTAAGGATTACGATCTTGAAATTAAGTATCATCCCGGGAAAGCTAATGTGGTTGCTAATGCACTTAGCCGTAAAGTTGCCATGATGAGCGTGTTATGTGAAGAGATGTCTTTGGGGCTTAAGCAGGAATTACAAGAGTTGGAGTTACAAATGGTACCATCGCAGTTGGATGTGATCTTATCTAAATTGACTCTATCACCATTCATTCTTGACCAGATTAAAGAAGCTCAACAAGGTGATAGTATTTGTGAGAAGTTCAGATTGAACCCTGACCTTCCAGAATTTCAAGACTATTCTATAGTCGTGGAAGGTATTATAAAGTTTAAAAACTGATGGTTTGTACCGAGCTATGCTTTTCTGCAGACCAAGATCCTTCGGGAAGCTCATTCATCTAGTTTCTCAATTCATCCTAGTAGTACCAAGATATATCGGGATCTCAAAGTGCTTTATTACTAGCCGAAAATGAAGCACGACATTGCTATATATGTGTCCTTATGCGAGATATGTCAACGTGTTAAAGCCAAAAACCAAAGACCAGGTGGTTTCCTCTAGCCGTTATCAATTCCAGAGTGGAAGTAGGAACACATTACAATGGATTTCATTACCAATTTGCCCAAAACAGCTAGAGGCCACGACGCAATATGGGTAATTGTGGATTGATTGACGAAGACCTCACACTTCTTGCCTGTAGCCATGACATACAAAATGAACCAGCTCACCGATTTGTATCTTAAGGAGATCATCCGACTACATGGTATTCCTATATCTATTGTGTTTGATCAAGATCCACGATTTACTTCAGTTTTTTGGAAAAGTCGCAACAAAGCTATGAATACCGAGCTGCAATTTAATACCGCATTCCACCCATAGACTGACGGCCAAAGTGAAAGGACTATTCAAACTCTTGAAGATATGCTCCATGCGTATGTTCTTGAATTCTAAATTGGTTGGGAGAAAGCACTACCTCTCATTGAATTCGCTTATAATAATAGTTTCCAGGCCACTATTGGTATGACACCATATGAATCACTGTATGGAAGAAAGTGCATATCTCCCTTGCACTGGGATGAAGCGGGTGAGGCTACATTCATTGGTCCTGATATTGTATAGAAAACTGCGGAGTAGGTTGCCTTGATCAAGCAAAGAATGTTAGCAGCACAAAGTCATCAAAAGAGCTACCCAGATAATCGATGTAGAGCCCTAGAATTTAATGAAGGAGACAGTGTGTTCTTAAAGGTATCTCCCGTCAAAGGAGTTGTTCGCTTTGGGAAAAGAGGAAAGCTTAATCAGAGGTTTTTAGGCCCTTACGTCATCACAAAGAGAATAGGACTGGTTGCCTATCAGTTGCAATTACCAGACTCTTTGGCGAGCATACATAACGTCTTCCACGTATCAATGCTCAAGAAGTGTTTGGGAAGTGCTACGGTATTTGATCATCCTCATGACGTTGATGTTGAACCTAATCTAAGCTATAGAGAAAGACCAATCCAAATCCTTGACTCTCGAGTAAAGGAATTACAACACAAGAGAATTTTGCTGGTTAACGTTTTATGGCAGAATCATGCCAGCAACGAGGCTACTTGGGAGAAAAAAGATGAAATGAGAGCCAAGTATCCTGAACTTTTCGATTAACTAAATTTTGGGGACCAAAATTTTTGTAAGAGAGAGAGTAAGTAACATCCCGTTATCGTTTTTCCTGTTCTTACGATGTAATCAATTTAGAATAATTAATGTAGTTCATTTCGTGCCTATACATGTTATTTTATGACGTATAAATTGTGGATTATTTTACGGGACAAAATTTAAGTTAAGAAAAAATTTGAGAAAAACAGTACAGGGTCATTTTGGACGAATGCGGACGCCATGAGGACGAGATTCGGCATCCACACCAACTCAAACCACTCATGTACGAAGGTTGGGACGAATCCTTGTGTCCTGAACCCTGTCTCTGAGCGGACGATCGCAAAAGAGGTTGTGATTCGTCCAAATTGAATTTCTACAAAATCTAGGCACATTCGGATGATGTATGCGGACGAAGTTTTGCGTCCGAATGTCACATTAGGACGAAGTGAGAATGATTGAGGACAAATGTGGACGAGATCGGGGTGCGTCCACATTGAATTTGTACAAATTTTGGGTGCTTACGGACGACTGGCGGATGCCACGTGCAGACTCAAAGTCTCGTCTGAAAGTTCCCAGTTTTGCGAGAATTAAATTTTAGAATACCGAAATAAGGGAGGAAAACTCGGGAAGGCAGCCACGAACCCCAATCTGGAGATACGATCCTCCCATCAGTGATTCACGACACCCCATTTTTGCTCATCCCTCCTCTCTGATTGGTACACATCGATCTCTACAGGTAAGCTTTCATCTTTTAAAACCCTGTTGGAGATTCCTTCGGGAGATAGAAGTTTCAATTCCCTTAATTTTCGTCCAGTTTTCCTTCCAGCGAGAGAGAGAGAGAGAGAGAGAGAGAGAGAGAGAGAGAGAGAGAGAGAGACCCGTGAGGGAGCTTGTGACAGAGAGTCAAGAATAGTGAATGTAAGTGAAGATTGGAGCTTGGAGCATCTGTGGTGAGCTATGGAGTGTTGTCCTTGTTAGTTTTCTTCAACTTAGGTAAGGATTTGGTATAGTCTTGGCCGTCAAAGCTCTACCCACAAGTGTGTGTGTGTGAGTAGGATGTCGATTCTCTGAGTTTATTAGATGATTAAATTCTGTAGAAATTTCTTTGTTATATGATTGATTTCTTGCCTTTTTGTTTCTTGAAATTTTATCTTCTGCAAATGTATTACTTAAAACGAAGATCGATTAGGTGATGAATGTTTGATATATGAATGAATTTTGTGAGATACAATAGTATGAAATGATGAACTAATGAGCATACAAGAACTCAAGATTTTTCTTAACCTTGTTCTGCAATATCTAACATGTTACTTATTCAAGTTTTGCTAACTTTTGTTATAGTTCATTCAATTCCTATTCTCATTACAATTGTGTATATGTACTCGCTATAGCTTGATAACCTACTATAGTTTACTTTGCTGTAGTTTTCTTTAAGTTTACACTCTTACTACAATTTAATTGACTTCTGTGAGGGAGATTGAGTACATAACTATTGCAATACAAATCAATGAATTAAATGGACAAATTGAAGACATTTAAAAGGAATGAAACACATGAATAATGATCAACTTTTGAAATGACAATTATGTTTTGTAATTCATATTAATTGTTATATAGCAGACTTAAGTGATAATTATTGTTCACTCTTGATTCTGGTTAGGAGATATAAATATCCTTGGTTTGATTAATTCTAAATTATCTAACATGTTTCCTAAAATGACAAATTATTGATCATGTTTCCAACTATCATTCATTCTTTATAAATGATTTATTCAGCATGATATGTTAACTAAATTACTGAACAAACTTTCAAGCATGTGTAGTTAAATAACTTGTTGTACATTTCCCTCATAAATTACCGTTCTATATTCTAAAGAATAAAGCATGTTGCTCATGGTTTCTATTTGTACAAATTCGATGAATATGTCAAGAATAGCATATAAATTATTTAACACATTTTAATTGTACTTGAAACCAAGCATGTTTTACTTTGTATTGTCTATCCGTATTGTATAGTTGAATAGCATGATAAATTGATCAGTTGTGGGATTTTATACAAGCATGTTCAGTCACTAGTTGCTTTCAATTTATTAGCATGTTTCTAATTGTATCTGATTACTAGACTCTTTGATTATCTTATTGTTCTTCAATCATCAAACATGCCCGTGTAAGTAGTTATTTATCAAGTATGTTTTAATTCATCGTTAAATACATGTTTCCAGGTAAGTATTAGATAGTAGCATGTCTAGTAGGAGCTAATGACTTGTGGCCGTTAACTTCAAATGTTGTTGTCAATCTTGTGAATAGGTAATCAAGTATGTGTGCTACATATTCGTTACTATTGTCTTTTTTGCGAGATCTTGAATATAGTTGTTCGTTAGATGTGTCGTATGTATTGTTTATTGTTTTAATTCTTTTCATTTAATTATATTCGTTGTTCATTATCATTGATTTTAATTCGTTGTATCAGTAGGTCTCATGCATCATGATAATAGAAATAAGTAGGGATTGCCATTATGGGTGGTACTCACATGCATGAGTGAGGAAAATAAAATAAACGAACGCGATGAACGAATGATGCAATGGGAAGTTGAAGGGCGTATGGGTAGTTCTGATCTAGTCCACAAATGGCTAGAAGCCGATATACCATCTACTATGTGTTCCTTAAACTTCTGGCTTGAAATACGAGCTATGAATGAATGAATGAACGTAATGAAATATTGGTCTGGGGCGGACCCATTCCAAGTAAACTAAAGAGAGGCATGACATATGCATATTCCCTTTCCTTACTAAGCGTTTAGGCTTACGTATTACTTGTGGTACAGGTAATGAAATGATAACGCCTAGAGTGGAAGAGGATGCATTTCCCATGGATCCTGCGGTGTATTCGAATGAATCACGACCAGAGTAAGTGAATGGCCCAAGAAGGAAATAAATGATTTGTTTAAATTGTAAGGGTTTTAATAATAGATAGGATTTGAAATAACCTTATTTTCATGTTATTTCGTATGATTCTACTTTGAACTATAAACTTATTTCAGCATTTAAAACTGTTTTTGTATACTCTAATTTTATTTCTACTCTTCAGTTTTACGTTAAATTTGATATTTAAAAATTTACTAGTTTAAAGTAGATAAAAAGGAAAAAGAAATTTTTTCTTGAAAATTGTAAAAGAAAGAAATTAAGAAAGCATGGATTTTGACGCGGGGCATCACATACTAGGTCCCGTGCCCGTCAAGTTAGGGGCTGTGCTTACCTGCCAAACTAGACCCGACTACCCATCCGCCCCCAACTCCCCATATTATTCTTTTTCTCATTGTTTTCCTCATTTTCATCATTTATCCTCACTCATGCATGTGTGAGTACCACCCCGGTGGCACTCCCTATTGATTTCTATTAACATAATGCATGATGACACCTCCTTAACTAGCATGATGCAGTATAACATAACATAGATAATAATTAAATTACGCACACAAAGGAAAGTAAATAGCAGCAATAGAATAGCGCATATAAGGAAAGTGACCAACCATAATTAAATAACGCACTACAGAGGAGTAAGCAACCATAATTGAATGGTGCATAACAGAGAACAAATATAATTGAAAGTGTATAACAGGGAACAATTATAAACTCGAATTGAAACAGTGGATGAGCAATAAAGAGACGATAAAGCAAAACATGCGATGAATTACGATTAACTAAACATGCTCATTAAACTAAACTAACCTAACATGCTCAGAAACTTAGTACGATTAAACTAAACATACTTATAATTAATAGTTTAAATGGAAACATGCTTAGACAATAAATAACAGAAACATGCTTGTAAATTCGTAATTTCTTATCCTAGTTGATTAATCATGATTTTATTCTAATTAATTAAACATGCTATAATTTAGTAGTCTAGTTTAGTTAATTAACTGATTAATTAATTAAGCATGGTCAGATAAGTTGGTTAAACATACAAAAATTGAACATATGAGCATAATTATAAATCATTACCCTAGCTAATTACATGCTCAGGTCTAGTTAATTACTCTAACCAATTTACATGCTTAACTTCTAATTGAGTTAATTACTCTAGTGAATTAACATGCTCAATGAATAATTAACAACTAGTTAAACATGCTCGTACAATTGTCATCCTAATTAACTGCACACATTCAGATTAGGAAACGGAATTGATAGAACGATATACGCATAGATCAATAAGAATGACAATAAACATGGAGGAATGACAATAAACACGACGAGACTTAAGATAGACAGCAAGTAATTAATAAAGAATAGAGCAGTCAAGGGAATTCTTGCTCATTTATGCTCCTTTCCTTAGTTCATCATTCTACACCCATCATTAACTCACTAAGCATTCACGGCATTAATTTCTATCAGGTAAGGCATTTGCAGTAAAGAAAATGAACTAACAGGAAAGGAAGCTTCTAAAGAGTACCAACAAGGTAAGGCATTTGAGCATGGAACCAACAATAAATGAATTAATATCAAATAATTCTAATAGTAACTAACATGTATGAAGATTAATATTTAATTGACATGTTTGAAGATTAAACAAGTAGTAGTTAATTAACATGTATGCAGATTAATAGTTAATTTAATTGATAAATCTAACAACCTAGTTAATTAATATGCTTAAGTAATAATTAACATGGTTAAGTCGATTAACATGCTTAAGTCGATTATTTACACTAGTTAAGTTAATTAATATACTCAAGTAATAATTTCAATTGGGATCCTAATTAATTAACAATTAAACATGTTTAAGGCCTAATTAAGTTAACGTACAATTTAACATGCTAGTATAGTTGCTTAAACATAGAGTTTGGTTAACAAATAAATATCAAGCAATGTAACAATAGAACAATATATGCATTTAATAAAGGAAATGACAGTTTATAATTAACATAAGGAAATTAAACTAAACAATAAAGAATAGAATCATTCTCCGTGACTTAGCTCTTAACTCATTCAACTCATCGTTCTACAGTACACACTTGACTCATTCATCCAAGCAGTAAACGTCCATCACCCCTCTAAGCATTCATCAATAAAGGAATTGCAAGAAACTATAGAGAACTAGCAGCAGTCACTAACAGCAGTACATCAACTAGCAGGAACTATCAGCAAGTAAAGTAGCAAAGGCAATTACATGGAATTAAACACCAAACTCATGCACGCTACTTGTGGGTAGGGCCTCCAAATGGCCAAGACACACCCAAATTCTTACCCCTAATGGCGATATCACTCGCAAACAACACTCTGGCTCCCAATAGCAGCTCGCTCCTTCAGCTCCCAGTAGCTTTAAGGACGTCAACCCTTCTAGTAGCTCCAAGCTCACGACCCACGCTGAAGAGCTGGACACACACTCACCTTTACAGAAAACTCTCCCAAGCTCATAGGTTACGCTTGGTTTATCACCCTCACAGGCCCTTGTCTCTCTCACACACACGAAGGAACCCCTCACAGTAGAGGAACAAAAATGGCCAGAATGGCTCTAGGGTAAAGAGGAGAAGGATGGTTAAATCATGAAGTCCAGACAACCGTACACCTAGGGGTAGAGAGGGACGCAGCCAGTGCAGGGGAGGGCGGCTCCATGTGGTCTAGGAGGGGATTCGCTGTGGGGGGGATAATGATGGCTGAAAGGGACGAGTTCTAATATTTTAAGTCCTAAATTTTCGCAAATCTGGGCTATTTCGAACGAGTGTGGAGGTGATGGTCTCATCCGCATTCGTCCGCAGGTGCAAAATCTCTAAGGCAGAATCGTGCATACATACGAGAAATGGCGTCCCCGTCCATTTTCATTGTAACGCCCCGTTAATTTAAAACATTTTTCTCGTTTTAAAATACGTCATAAAAATTTGTCGCTTTATTTATTTAACATTTGAAATCCATTTTTAAAATAAACATGAAATCAGAGTACACATTGCAGAATAGTAATAAGGGTTCAAACATAGTTTCAAATGTTTTAACGGAAGTCCCAAATACATTGTTCTTAAATTGTCAAAATATCCCTAATACCGAATTACGAAAATACCCTTTTCAAAATACTGACCGCTAATACCAGATTACCAAAATATCCTTTTTACCAAAATGCTAATGATTTCCCAAAATATGTGAGACGCACCCATCGGGTCAAATCGGTTGACAACACGAGGGGTCATCCTGGAACGCCTCCTCTGCCACTAGTACAAATTCTTCGTTACAATAATCACCTACTTTACGGGGAAAACAATGACCCTAACGCCCAGCAAGAATCAGAATTCAAATGCAAATGCATATGATGCATGATCACATGATGCATTACAAAGGAGAACCGTATCTCATATGTTAACCGGGGCAATGGATAAGTCTAAGTCTTGTGGCTTAACCGTATTTCCGATGAGGAAACACACCCATCGGGGTGTCACCACGAGTCATACCCATACGCTTTTGTTGAAGACATTGGAGATTTCAAAATAAGAGAATTGAGAATCTTACGATCCCTGTGACTTAACTGCACCTCACTGCTCCCTAAGTGGGAGTAGGCACTCCAATAGGGGTGTCACCACGTGAACCATCCCCAATCCTCTAGAACCCCCACATGACTATTTAGATATATTTTAGGATGACATACAGTATGTGAACAATTTCATAAGCCCTAGGATGATGCATGAATGCAACATTGAAATCACAGAATAACAATAGAAGCACAAACAATTTGATTACATTTGCAATTGGAAGCTCAACTTAAAGGCACCAATATGCTGGTAGAAGGGGAATTCAAATTATGCAACATAAGTCTCTCATTGTTCATTATTCATTAGGAGCGACGAAGAATATATATTCATATCCAATTCAAGGTTAAAGTTTAGCTTCGTCTCTTTTAGCTACACGATATGGTTTCCTCAGGTTTGATTTGATTCATGAAATTGTGTTACTAAACACCTTCCAATCCAACGGAACTGACAGTGAACTAACAGTGAACATTATTGACAACAGTATTCTCTAGTCAAGGTTATATCCAAAGTCAATCCAATTAAATTCTCTACCATGACTTAATAATACCCAAAATCCAAGATTTTTTAGAGTAACACTTATCACTACTCATACCAGACAGTTCAAGAATCTCATTCGGTTATAACTATGTTGACAAGAATTTCCAAACAACAAGCAGTTCAAGTTTTCAACAATACAATGAGTTCGGATTCTCATTATGATAATTAACAATGGTACCAATCGTGCTATTCCTTCAACCAACCAACAATGGTACCAAACATGCTATTCAACAATTTATCACGCAAAGCATATCAACAATGATTCCAAGACGATATAACTTTTTAAACCCTTTACCAAACTCCATTGATCATGCTTTTCATCCAATCTATTCTCAACAAATTTTCATGGTGATAGTTCGTACTTTCCAGCAAAATCAACACAAGACAGAATACTAATACAACATTCATATTTGACATTCAAGCACTAAATGATAAATCAATAACTAGCAAACAAAACCCGTAATGTAGGGCCTCCATTGGCCAACTACAATTCCAATTCTTACCTTAAGCTTTCCAACAGTTTAACCAAGCAAATCAAGTGGAACAACCAATAAATATAGATCCACTACTCTTCCAAACTCTTCATAGTCCCTAAACAATATGACAGTAGGGGTTAATTCTATATTCAAAATCAATTCAACCTAAATCAGTAGCTCATATCCAATCTAACATCCCAAAAGAAATTCCTTACCTTTTTCTTCAACTCACGGATGTTCAGCAGATCTCAACAGAGTATCACCTCACACACACCATTCATCAAAACAAGGCAATTTCACACAACTCATTCACGTTCTCAGACTCAGAATGAGGTACAGAGGAAAGGACTTACCTAATATAGACGATGGAGAGGGGAAAAGGCTGCAGCATGGAAGAGGATAAGCTGTCAATTTGTCCAAACCAAGGATAGTTGGTCCACTAGAGGCATGCAACGTGGAAAGCCTTCCAATTTGCAGAGAGAGGCTGGACGTCGTAGTGGTAGGCTGGAGAGAGAGAGTTTGGCGAGTGTTTTACGAAATCGGAAGAGAGAGCCTGAATTTAAAATGGGTTTCTCAAAAATTCCCGATAAATCGGATGAGCATTTCTCATCTGCATGCACCATCCGCATTAATCCGAATGTCTCCTAAAATTGTCCAGAGTCAAATCGGACGATGGTCTTCTTTGTCCACTACCGTCCGAATTGTCTTAGATTTGTACAGATTCATTGCGGACACGAGTCTCTTCGTCCGCAAGTCGTCCAAATCTCTCTGTACACATTTTTCCTAAGTTTTCACACTTAGATTATTTTTCTCAATATTAACCCTATACATTTCAAGCACGGTTTAACGCGTATCGTCGCATAATTTCCATGCATGACTTAACACTTACCGTTGCATAATACGATGCACTATTTATATATATTACCATTTTTCAGATTTATACATTATCAAAAAGAAAATATATTTTTGAGGTATTACATCTGTACCGTCCGAAATCGACATTCGGACACAAAATGGCTTCTGTATAATGCGTCCACGTGCATTCGAAAGTGTCCAGAAATTGGACAGATTCAAATCGGACGCGTCTGTTTGCGTCCGCATTCGTCCACATGTGCCCAGCGACAGACGCATTGGGACGCAAAACCTCGTCCTCATGTCATCCACATGCGTCTGCAACACTAAAATCCTAGCTTTTCCATCACGTTTTCCAACTTAACCTTCATCCCATAATATTTTTCCCATAAATACACGTCACAAGCAAACACATATAGATATGAAACGTAATATCCTACTTATCCCAACCCTTGATTACGTCACGTATACGGGAAAAAATATCGAGATATTACATATTTAGTGGAATTACTTTAGAGTTAATAATTATGTTAATTAATATATTCTTAACGAAATATTATTGGAGCTTAAAACTATAGGTTCGTCAGTCCCTTCACCACCTTTTATCATTATTCAAATAATAGAAAAATGAATAAAGAATATTAAATAATTAATTATTTAATACACAATAATAAGTTTATTATTTTTCATTAGATGGAATAATTGAATTATTGATTATTTAATTAATTAAGACACAATGACAAAAGTTGTTATAGTTAATATGTTTGTTATATTTTATTAAATGAAATAATTAAATTATTAATTATTCAATTAATTAACAAACATAAAGTAACTTTTGAAATGGATTATGTCAAATTTGAGTTAATGTCATTGTATCAAGTGTTGAGCTTTAATGACAAGATGTTTTGATTTCCATAATTTTTTTGTTATAAATGTATGAAATCAATTGGTTTTCTCTAAATATCATAATGACCATTATGAAGTTATTATACTATAAGTAGAGGTTAAACATCATTAGCGTGAGTAATTGAAATCTTTGAGATTGAATAATCCATTTTGAGAGCAAATTTGTGAGTTTTTCGTGTTACCTTTAGAAAAGCGTTCTCTAAATTTAAATAGATCATCTCATGTGTTGAGAATACGATCTATCATAAATTGAGTGTGATTTTGCTGCATTCATCACGCCCACACGTGCTTATTCGAGATGAGGACTGACGAAAAAAATTGAAAGTTTCAGAGGCTGAGGAAATTATTATCAAAACTCTCTGATTTTATATCCGTGTAAAGCAAGTTACAAATGTATAATTTCTTAATTTTTTATATTAGATCTAAAAAATTAAAGATTATTTAATACATATGATTATTATTATATTACAACAATGATCTATTTATATTCATAATAAATTATTTTTCATGATATATAGGCTATGCACATTACCATTATTATGAAAGCATTATTATGAAAGCAGAAGAATTACTCAGTAACACTACTAATGTTTCCCAGTTATCTAGTAGGGAACTAAGAAGTATTAGGGCCTGCAATTCCTCACGAGTATCATTTTTAAGCAAGATATCAATTATATCTGCACAAAAAACAAAAAAAGAAATAAAGAAATATAATTAAAAATTTTTTTACTATTTTTAATAATATTTTTTCAAGTAACGGAGGCATAATTAAAATTGTCAACAAAAAAAGCATCTATTGTCTACATCCCCACTCTACACTTAAGGCTGTGCCTAGGAAACTCTTCATTTCAATTTTTCAATGCTTCTGTCCATTTTTACTCATAAAAATGTTTTATTTGATTAAATTCTACATGTTGTTTGAGTTTTCCTCATTACATAAGAGAAACTAAATAACGAAAAAAAACAAAAAATATATTTTTCAGGGTATTTATTTATGCCAACAAAATAATTATGAAATTATTGTAATAGTTTCTATAAATACAAAAAAAAAAAAAGAGAGTTTCGTATGATACGATCGATGACTTCTCTCTCTGCCACACAACTGGACATGCAAAAGAGGAAAGAAAGATAAGCACAAATGAATGGGGACATTTGTTTTCATCATTTATGATGCCGACAGCTTACTTTGTGTTGTTTATGGCATTCGGGGTTTGATGTGAAGTCATACCGATAAGAATGCTTTCTAACTAAGCCATCCTTCACAATCAAGTTTAATCTACTCCACCGTTGAGAGAGAGAGAGAGTGAAAGACCGACAGTTCTATATGATGAGCAAACGCTTTCTTCTTCTATCAAAGGCTTCGTCGTGTTTCATGATCCAAAACCTCTCTATTTCCTCGGCTTTCCGACCAGGGATTCGTCCTGCTATCAAACCCCACCTGCCCATAAATGATCATCTCATTTCATTCATCTTAACAATCAATTTGTAATTTTTATAAAAACAATGGGAGCTTTTATTCCCAGCATCCCTAGTTCATCTATAAAACAATATTTTATTGCACTTTGACGTTATTAAAATATATTATATTAACCCCATTTGGCAAACCCAGATGTTAGCTACGTTGCATTTATTTTGTTCTTATTTTTTCTATAATTATTAGTATGATAAATTGATAAGAGCTTAAGAAAAATAAAAGCAGGAGTTCTTCTTACCTGTTTCCGACAAGATTATACATTCTGTTGATTAGATCCTCTTCTTGCTCCGACATGCATATAAATTCCCATTTCACACTGCTCACTTCTACCCAGATAGAGAGAGAAAGAGAGAGAGTTAATGAGAATGAAGTGTAGTAATTGCGTGGAAGGAAAAAATGAAAGACCAAAAATTTAACTAACTAAAGACCACGTTTTCAATCTCTGCAAACAACCCATTTCAGTGAGAAAGAGAGAGCGAGAGAGAGAACCCACCTTCAGCAGCAGAAGCCGTGGTCGGATTATTCTGCTTCCGGCGACGTTTTCCCATGGCTCTTCGTCCCAAGAAAAGCTAGTAAAATATGAGAGAGAAAGAGAGAGAGAGAGAGAGAGAGAGAGAGAGAGAGATGGTGGGATTGAGAAAAGATAAAATGAAGATAGTATTCGTTGCGTTGTATGCCAAAACAAAATAATTTTGGCTTCACTGCTTATCTGATTCGCATTACAAGATGCAGTCGAGCAATATAAAAATAGAGAAAAATATGATGCGAATGACGTTACTACCCCGCTACTCCACCTAGGGGGTCAAGGTTTAGTTCGTAATCGTCTAACCATCCCAATTACCTTGTTCATAATTACCACGTTAGCATTTCATTATGATTATTGATACTTTGAGTAGTGTGTTGTCTGTCATTGACCCAAAAAACAATCAATGCAGAGCATTTACTTTTTCAAAGTCCACACATCGCTAGAGGACCCCTTTAACACAACAAAGTTGAGAAAATTTGTATTAAAAGAGGATAAGTTCAATGTCTCTAACTCAGCATAACGTCTTTGATATAGGTCTGTAAATTATAAAGTAAATTTCATTTTGGACCATAAACTTAAGAAATAAAAACAAACTGATACTCACCTACTATGTACGTGAGTGTTTAATTTGTTGCCCCCCATTTCAAAAATCACTGCTGCTTTGACCGTTCGACTGAATGTTTAATAATGAAAGAAACACTTGAATCTTTTTCCTATCTACATTCCACTTCCCAAGAGAGTTATAGCCATTAAGTCGTGTGTCAAGGCATAAGAGTAGGATTTAGAGCATATCGATAGATTAGGTGGCACTGCTAAAATAGAACAAGGACAACACGTAACAGGCAAGTGAGAATGGTTGTCAGTGTTGGACACCCATTTTCGTTCTAATCTTCATTCTATCATGTGTGTGTATATATATATATATATATA
>CM039483.1:18547394-18569568 GCA_022433065.1 Begonia loranthoides
AATCTAATAGCGCAACCAACATACAACTCATAGAACATGCTTCATAAAATGGTAGACATGCTATAAAGCGATAGACATGCTATAAAAACAGTAGACATGCTTAGAAAATAGTAGATATGATATTAAAACTGTAGACATGATCATAAAACTATAGACATGTTCAATATCTATCAAAGCAATAAACAAGCAAATATGCATATCCTATTCTTGTGATGTAGGGCCCTAAGGACCAAAGCACATACATATCACTTACCTGGCTGCCTCCAACGAAATTAAGTTATTTATACTTATATTTCTGAATATGCACGTACACCTTCAAAATCAATAAAACTTTCGTCAATAACTATTTTCTATTCTATTATCCATCTCATAATACCCTTAACAAATAAGAAACGAAATTTGGTTAACAAGACACATATCCTCAACCTATTCTCCAGCAGAGAACAACCAACTGAACTTCACACCAATAAACCACAATCCCTAAAACAGAATTTAAATTCTTAAATCACATAATGTAACAATAGTCCTTAGTCGAAACCAACATTTCTCATTAACAGATAGCTTCACGGAGATTTTCAACAAACATACAGAAGTGGATAATTCCCTAAATTCTATATAGTTTCTAATTACCGATTCAAAATATGAATTCCTTAATCAATCTACCCAATTGTACTGAAGAGTATGACAATCTTGGATTAGCAAATAACACTTTCAATCCCAAGTGTAGAATAGGACATTATTTCTCAGAATATATTCTCGGCAGAAACAACTCCACAACGACGTAACGAACCATTCCAAATCCTTTATCTTCTATCACAAAATCCATACAGAAAATTCCTTACCGGAAGAACCCAAGGACAGCAGGCAAGGAGAACCAAGTGGAACTGACCGCTGGAATCAGCCGCTCCCACGTTGCACACCCCCCATCATCGCCACAGTCATTCCCACGCCAACAAAAGATGCAGACAACCCAGAAATCCACCACGGTGCTTACCTCGAATTGGCGCTGCGACGATCCATCCCGCAAAAGCTTTGCTTCAAGTCGTCCCGTGGTTCGATTGTTCTGAGCCCTACCTCCACAGTCCAGTGGACCAGGCAGCGACGCCCACTCCTGCTCGAGCCCAGCAACACTTCCCGAAGGTTCGCATGTCGCACCCCATCAGCGAAAAAGCCTCGGTCGAAACCCAGCTCCCCACAGGAGCTTCGTCACCCTCGCGGGCGAGTCCCCCGTCTCCCTCGAGTCTATCTCTCTGCCTTTCTTCTTCAAAAACAAACCACAGGCCTCTATCAATTCCCTCCTTTCCGTATGTCTTCTATCGGGCCAAACCGGTTCAGGGGTGAACCGGTTCCCTCACTTTCTTTTCTTTTTAATTTCATTCATTTCCTTTAATTTAATTAATCCCCCATATTTTGATTCATTCCTTCATTTCTCAATTCTCCTTTATTTCATTTACACCAACTTTAATTTCACTCAATTAATATATAATTATATATGTATCAAACGTATATATCATATATTACTCAGTCCATTTCCAATTCCCGACTTATTCTGAACATCATGTGACAATGATTAACGGTCTAATTTAAATTCTTCAATAATTATCCAAATAATACTATTACACCTAATTAATTTTTCAATTATCCTTACTTAATTCTGTTACGAGAAATCGGGATTTTATATTCCTCTCTCCTTATATAAATTTCTTCCTCAAAATTTGCTCAACGTAGTTACTCCCTCGATCTAATATCCAAAATAACCATTAGCGTTAATTGTGTAAAAATACACAAACAACTTCTTGTATTATACCTTTACTCAAAACTTCCAAAAGACTACATTATTTCCACTTCTACAACACATCACGAGTTAGCAAACCACTAACTCACGTCCAAGTCATCCTATCATCCTCACCATTTATCGTAAAAGAAGAGCCTTTTCGCAAATCTCTTTCCTTTCATCAGATAATTTGTGGCAAATCTTTACAATATGACCAACTTTATTGCATCTTTACGATCCTAGACTCCAAAATACCATTCTTACTCACCAAGCTCCATTTTCATCTGTATCTTCCATAGTAGAGAACACCTTTGATGCAATCATTTTCTATTTCTGAAGCCATAACCTGAAAATCCTTGACAAAAAGGCCACTTTCATTTCACTTGAAACATCGCTTCAAAACCACAAAACATCTTCCAAATTGATATCCTTTACACCTTTGACACTGCTCAACTCTTGAAGATCCAGCATCTTCTCTTCGAAACGATGTGACTTCTTGAATACGCTTCTCGTTTCCTTGTGATTTACCATCAATGAGAGGTCTTTTTGATCTCCTTTCCTTTGATTGACCTTTCATCAGCTGTTGAAATTTCATTTCCTTTACTATTTCCATATTACTCTAACTTGTGTTTGGAGTAATGTGCCCAACAAGCAAATATAATAGAACAATTTTATAATATATGAATAAATTTATATTGATTGATATTATATTAACATTTTATATTATGTTTTATAAAATTCATAGAAAATTCCTTGGTTACTTATGTTAACTTTATATTAACATATATATTATGTATATATGGGATAAAATATAAAGAGTAATAACCAGAATATGTCTATGACTTATATTTGAAGTATAGAATCTTCAAATAGTTCATAGTCATAAATATAGTTTATCTCATTAAAAATGTATAGTCATATCCCGACTAAATATGTAGTGACATAAGATAAATATGTTTTATATAATATGATTATATAGGACTAGACCAGATAAAATTATATTGTTCTGATAATTTTCGTTAAATATAGAACAAGTAATTTTATTATAATGATGGTCATATATGCATTATCTTAATTCATTGTATTTAACAAACTACTATTTTATTTTAATTTATTCTTTGATTTACTTGGTAAAGTTTTGTACGAGTTACGATTCGTATACCTTGTATTTTGGGAGTGAATTAAAATGAATAGCTAGGAATATTAATATCAATACAATGAAATCCATTTCTATAGATTCCCTTGTTTGTTAGTTCAATGATCGAATAATTAGTGCGCAATTCATAATCGTTATGAATTAATTATTCAATCAAAAACTAATGGTAGTCAAGGATAAAGACGCAATATGAGAGGTTAACGGATTATAAACCTAACTCTATTGTGAATCTAAATGGAGGGTTAATACATATATAATGACTATATCAATGGACATTAATTAGAGTAAATATACTATATAATTTTTAAAAGTGCAACTCTAAGTATTTAGTGGAATTACTTTAAAGTTAATAATTATGTTAATTAATATAAAGAGTTTATATTAATTAACGAAATATTATTGGAGCTTAAAACTATAGGTCCATCGGTCCCTACGTCACCTTATATCATTATTCGAATAATAGAAAAATGAACAAAGAAGGTTAAATAATTAATTATAAATTAATTATTTAATATATTCAATAATAAGTTTATTATTTTTCATTAGATAAAATAATTGAATTATTGATTATTCAATTAATTAAGACAAAATGGTAAAAGTTGTCATAGTTAATATGTTTATTATATTTCATTAAATAAAATAATTGAATTATTGATTATTCAATTAATTAAGACAAAATGATAAAAGTTGTCATAGTTAATATGTTTGTTATATTTCATTAAATGAAATAATTGAATTATTGATTATTCAATTAATTAACAAATATAAAGTAACTTTTGAAAATCATTTTTAAAATGGATTTTGTCAAATTTGAGTTAATGCTATAGTGTCAAGTGTTAAGCTATGGTGACAAGACTTTTTGTTTGCCATAATATTTTTGTTATAAATGTATTATAACTTAAATGAGAGATTAATAAGTTAATGTCATAGTGTCAAGTGTTGAGCTATGGTGAGAAGACCTTTTGATTTCCATAACATTTTATAAATGTATGAAATTAATTGTAACTTTAATGAGGAATTTGTAGTATTTTTCTCTAAATGCCATAATGGCCATTATAGAGCAATACCACTATAAATAAAGGTCCAACCTCATTAGGTTAGGTGGTTGAAGTCTTTGAGATTAAGGAATCCATTTTGAGAGCAAAATTTGTGTCTTCCGTGTTGGCTTTAGAGAAGTGTTTTCTAAATCCAAATAGATCGTCTCATGTGTTGAGAATACGATCTATCATAAATTGAGTGTGATCTTGTTTCGTTCATCATGTCCACACGTGCTTATTCGAGGTCAGGAGGATTGGCGAAGAAGATTGAAGGTTGATTTTGCACCCATGTGAAGTAAGCTACAAAGGTAATATTATTTATCTTTTAAATTAGATCTAAATAAAGATTTTTAAATACATATTATTATTATTAATATACTATAACAATGATTTGTTTTATGTTCATTTTAAAATTGTTTTTCATGATACATAGGTTACGCACGTTACCGTTGTTATGAACATCGGTAATTCTACCGTGCGAGGGAATCTAAAAACCAACACCTTGAACTTCATGACTTGAAACTAGACAAGCGTAACTTTCTCATAACTTTTCTTGCTCTTCGACCTTAGCGTGCTCAACATACTGTCTACCACTCGATTCTATCCTTCCCAGCTTGTTGGATCATAATCATCTACTTCTAGTTTGGTCGTCAAAACCTTTTGTACTCTAAATCTTTGAGAACCGTCAGCCACTAGTTTCTCTGCTCTTGTAATTTCCTACTCTGTTCCATAAATTAAAGCTGACATTCCAACACTTCCTTTAGTCTACTACTCATTTCCTCTCTCAGATCTTCATGTCGCCTTACTTCTCTTATCCTTTTTGTTCTTATTCAACCCATAGTTTATTAAAACCTCATTACGTAGGTAACCCCGTCCAATCTTGCTTCCTCACCATTTCATTTCTATTTGACCAACAAAGTCTATTACAACTCCAATCATTGAAAAAACAAAACCTCGCCCAACTCCCCACGGGAGCTTCGTCTCCTTCGCGAGTCCCCCGTCTCCCTCGAGTCTATCTCTTTGCCCTTCTTCTTCAAAAACAAATTGCGTGCCTTTATAAATCCCCCCTTTCCATATGTCTTCAACCGGATGGAACCGGTTCAGTGGTGAACCTGATCATTCCCTTTCTTTTCTCTTTAATTTCATCTATTTCCTTCAATTTAATTAATCTCCCATATTTTGATTTATTCCTTCATTTTTCAATTTTCCTTTATTTCATTTACACCAACTTTAATTTCACTCAATTAATATATAGTTATATATGTATCAAATGTATATATCATATATTACTCGGTCCATTTCCAATTCCTGACTTATTTCGAACATCGTGTGACAATGATTACCTATTCAATTTAAATTCTTCAATAATTATCCAAATAATACTATTACACCTAATTAATTTCTCAATTATTCTTACTTAATTCTGTTACGTGAAATTCGGGTATTACAAACAAGGAGGAGCTCCGGTCATTATACAAATTCAATAGTGATGAATACATGGACATGGCCAAGAGTAGGCTAGATGCCCACCACAAGCAGAAGGTGTGTTCGCTGGTATGGGTTTTGGCAAGAAGTATAGTTCACTGTATATAATTAAAGAAGAAATTGTCGATCATGCGTTGAAGAATGAGTACGGGATAAAATTCACCGATAGTGATGTTCATCAATTGAGGGATGCCTGCTAGGAAGGATGCAAGTGGAGGATGCATGCCTAAAAAATGCAAAGTGAAATGACGTGTTAAATAAAATGCTACGACGACGTTCACACTTGCTCGAGAAAGATGAAAAGCCGCCATGTCTCTGCCAAATGGGTGGTAGGGCATTACTTAGACAAATTTAAAAGTCAGGCCAACTAGGACCTTTCTTCCATAATTAAGACAGTAAGGGAGGACTTTAATGTCAATATCATACCCAGCCTTGCGAGAAAGGCAAGAAATGCTGTAAAAAAAATTAACGAAGGGGATGACAATGAGCAATACAAGCTCATATGGTCCTATGCCGAGGAGATTTGGAGGCCTAATCCTGGAAGCTCAGTGCATGTTGACCTAGAGATAGATGCATTCAAAAAGATATACATGTGTTTGGCTGCATGCAAGATGGGTCTGCAGAACTGTGGTATACTGGTTATATGTTTAGATGGTTGCCAATTGAAGGGAGCAACTCCGGGCCACCAGCCCACAGCTGTCACCATCGACAAGAATGATGGAATGTATCTGATTGTTATAGTAGTGGCTGAAGCAGAAAATATGGCTTATTGGAGCGGATTTCTGGAATTGTTGCTTGAGGATCTAAACACCACAATTGGCAATGGGTGGACAATTATTTCTGACCGACAAAATGTGCGGTTGATTGCTTTTGCCTTCTATGTTTATGTTATGCGTTGTGTACTAATGTTTGACTCATACTATGAATCTTTGTAAGGGCTAGTGCCAGCAGTCAGTGAAGTGGCAGGGCAAGTGGACCATCGATTTTGCATCTGACACCTGTATGCCAATATTTAAAAACAATTTAAAGGTAAGTTGTTCAAGGATGCACTGTGGGCCGCATCTAGAGCCACAACAGAGAGGCACTTTGAGAGAGAGATGGCGAAGTTATTTTTGCTTGAACCAGTAGCCCACAACTATTTAAGAGGAATAGATGTGAGATGTTGGGCCAAACATGCCTTCTACTCCATCCCCAAGTGTGCGACATAAGTCTCAACAACCTCAACAGACATTCAACTCCTGGATCATACCAGCCTGAGACAAACCAATTCTAAGTATGTTCGAGATCATATGAAAGGGCATCATGGGACGGATCGTTAAAAAAAATGAAAAGATGATGCGCTCAACGGACCTTTTGTGTCCACAGATCAACAATTAGCTTGCCAGACTATAACTTGCATGTCGAAATTAAAGCCCCCAGTTTTCAGGAGCTGCATAGTTTGAGGTCAGCAACGATAACGAACAGTACTATGTCGATTTGGACAGGTGTGCTTGTAACTATTACAGGTGGGAGTTGACTGGCATCCCGTGTGTCCATGTAGTCTCTTGTATTCAATTCATGAGGAGATCTCCCAAGGGCTTTGTGCATGAATACTACCACTGAGAAACATACATGACGAAGTACTCCTACTTTATCCGTCCCATCAGTAGACAAATCATGTGGCCTCTTGTGACGCATCTTGATCTAATTATCCCAAGCCATTTACGAGGAGTCCCGGAAGGCCGCAAAAATGAAGAATACGAGATGTGGATGAGACTCCAAGCCGGACACTACTACCCAAAAGACATATGAACATGACATGTGGTCGGTGTGGGGGTGTGGAGCACAATTCCCACACATGCGAAGGTGGAGGCCCAGAGTCCAGTGCAAGTGGCGGCCGAGGGGACAAAGGCAGAGGCAAAGGTGGTAGTGGAAGCCCACATGGCACATTTAGGGGTTTCAGAGTCCCTGAGACAACCCC
This sequence comes from Begonia loranthoides, assembly GCA_022433065.1. NCBI lineage: Eukaryota > Viridiplantae > Streptophyta > Magnoliopsida > Cucurbitales > Begoniaceae > Begonia > Begonia loranthoides. The sequence continues at coordinate 18,554,807 of CM039483.1, forward strand.
AAGACAGTTCCTAACATAGTTCCCGAGACAATCCCCGATAGAGTCTCTGAGACAGTTCTCGACATAGTTCCTGAGACGTAGGTGAGCTTATTATCACGTTTACGTTTTCAAGTGTTATATGAACTATACTAATTTCATTTGCAATGTGTTCTGCAGGAGTATGATGCGCAAGGTCCATAAACACAAACATACACAAATATGGACCTTAACCTTCCTTGAATAGAGAATACAACGTTCAACCAAAGTGACTATTACCTATGCGGCGTAACCAAAATACATCATCACCAATAGTTCATTCGAGGTAGCCTATTGTAGAACCTCTGATAAACTATTGTACATGATGTATATTTTGTTTCAACACATAGTTAATAGTCACTTTGAGTGAGCGTTGTCTTCTCTAATTAAGGAAGGTTAAAGATAAACGACGAAGTTCATTTGGTTTGTAGTTGTAATGCATGTTATGATTGTAATTGAATTGATATATTGGTTTGATAAATTTGGTTTTTGATGATGAATGGAAATTGATTAATATGAAAATTTCAAATTACCAACTTTTCCCTAGGCAAAAATTTGAATCTGTAATTCAGTCGTCTGAGCGGTCGCGGCGGATTGATAACTCACCATGGCGGATAATTACTAGTCAGCGGGAGCCCGTCAGACAATCCGCAGTAGATCGTGTTTAACCGCGGCTGTTTGTCAACTGTCTGCGGCGAACCATTAGTATGCTTGTGCCTTGTATCTTACGGTGTTATGCACAAATTGCTTAAATTGTTGCAATGAATATGTTACTTGTTTGTTGATGATGAATGGAATCATTTGAGTCAATTTTTCTTTAAAAAAATTAAAAATTTTGTAAGAGTTCCACTAGTTTTTAGTCTATGCCCCTTATGACATTATCAAAAACAGATATTTTTCCAAGCAGATATTATCAAAACAAAAAAAATAAAACATAAACATGTAAAGAGTCAATGAATTTTTTATTATGTACAACAAAGTCAGTATTCTTGCACATCTCAACTACCCTAAGCCACCTTTTTCTTGTCAGATTTCGGCCGCAAATCCGTGATTTCAAAATACAACTTCGGGTCCACGTATACATTGGACACTTTGGCATACAACGGACCCTCCATGGATACATCATCGTGATGCTAGAACTGTTCCTTCTTCTCGCAATGTCAGACCCCCCAACCCCTCAGTTGTACACCGAAAGATGTCATGCAGGCTGAAATGCAAAGAGAACAATCAGCACATAAGCGGAAAGTAATATGAATCTACACAAGGGAAAAGACATACCACTCTTTGTCAGATGGTGCTACAACGATCGAGATTACTTTAGGCAACATTTGCTGGAAAGGGAAGTGAGTGTGCAGGTCAACGGACAACTTAAAACACGACTGCTTTGGGTGTGACTAAAATGTAAACCACGCATTAGAACTGTAGCAACATGAACGACAAACCGGAAAAGGGAGATGTTTACTTATGTGATGAATCCACCCTATTGTTAGTAGCGATTTTTGATGTTGAACCTCAAAGTATTCTTTTTCGTTCACCGCATAGCACTGCATACAAAGAAAGCAAAGCAAAGATGAGTACTAAGATAAAAGCTTCTAAACTAAGATACAAAGAATGCTTCTCATAGTGTTTGTCGTCCCTACTTGCTGCGGGAAGATGATCTCAGTGATGGTGTACTCATCCTAGACCAGCTTTCCCGAAAGAATTGCGCATGTCTCCACGTTCTTCCAAGTATTTCCAACAACATACTTCTTGAAAATATCCATTAATTGACCTGGCTCCAAAAAAAATTTGACAAGAGTTCATCAGACTAATAAGGCATGAATAAGTGCAGACACACGTATATAACTAAATCGAAGATGTACTATGCGCACAGTTTTAAGTGACGGAGGTTGCGTCCACCCGACGCACCTTTCTCCTGCACCTTTGCAAGTATGGCAGGAAGAGCAAGTTGGTCTCTTAGGGCAATGGTGCTACAAATTTCAAATGCATTATTACGTCGCACATAAATAAAATAAATACTGGACTTTGCATAAAAAGTAAATAACTTACAAGCGATCTATGACTTCTGTTGCTAAAGAGGACAATAGAGAGGATGTTGTAGGGGTTGCTCGCTGCTCCATTCTCTGAAATGTTGTCAACATCTCATTATGTCGCTCCTCTGCTTGCTCCTCCATTTTTTCATTTTGAGCAGCCTCATTTGACATTGATCCTTCATTTTTTTAATTTGGAGCATCTCCATTTGAAGGTGCTCCTCATCATTTCTATTATGTTCAACGCCATTTGAAGGAGCTCCTCCATCATGCACATCCAGTCGAATATCTCCTCAGGCATGGAAGTAAAATGAGATTTCTGAGGAGGAGGCGGATTCATCGGCTGTAGAGCATCCTCCTCCATGTAGAGCATCCTCCTCCATGTGCTGTAGAGGCGATGCTAGAGACTGTTCCTCTGGGGCGATGTTGCATGATACATTATTTCCTATTAATACAACACCTTTTGACATGTGCTCATATGTTAAAAACCAGTTTCGATTTAAACACATATGAAACGTACAGGCTGAATCTAAAATCCACTCCTCGAATGACTTTAAGTTTCCACCAGATACTATAAGAAGATCTCCTTTAATTCACTATCATTTTCTTTAGCGACAACAACTTCACTCAACTTCCCTGGTTATTTTCCCTCATGATTAGTTTCTTCTTTTCTTTTGTCCTACAATTTATGACACTTGGATTTTATATGCTCATTTTTCTAACGAAAAAAAAAAAAACAAACTTTATTTATGTTCTTGGACTTTGATCTGCCTTTTAAACCCTTTCTGTTACTGTTCCCTTTATCAAACCTCTTTGATGTTCCACCCCGAGTAACAAGTCATTCTCATTGAGTTCCAGATTTAACTACAATATGTTTAATCATTTTTTTTAAAGCAAAACATCATAGACTTCCTTCAGGATTAATATGTCTTGACTATATAAAATAGTATCCCATAAAATATTCTACAAAGTAGGCAATGAGCACAACAAAATCATCCCTAGATCTTCCTCATTGTATTTACATCTCATAGTTTCTAAATCTTAAACAATTTCTTTGAATGCAATCAAGTGTTTTTCAATTGAAGTTCCTTCTTTCATATGATGAAAATAACCGTTGCTTCAGATGCAACTTACTCGTCAAGGTTTTATGCATGCACAATCATTCTAGCTTTGATCATATCTCAACAGCAGATTTTGCCTTCAACACATCCTCCAAAATAACATTTGATAAATGAAAATGAAAATATGAGATAATACTTTCCTATCTCTCAAGAGTTTCTCCTCAGTCAAAGACGCGAGCATTTTATCAAATCTCAATAATATGTTGTCTAATTTCATTTGAGCGAGTATATCTCGCTTCTTTACCTGCTATATTAGAAACCTTTTATTTCGATCTAACATCATAATATCATATATCATCGAAATCATCTCTCAAAATTCAGAATTTACCTAAAAAATCTAACAAAACATTCGAGTACAAAATTTATATCCCAAATAATTTCAGAAAAGATCAAATATCCCAACCAAAATATTCAGAACCAATATTCCTACTAAATTGCAGAAAATTTTTCCAAAAAAATCCACACTACAAAGTCAGAATTTTTACCCCAAAAATTTCTCAAAACCTTTAATAATTTATCATCCAAAATTTATCAAACACACAGTATCCCAAATCGGAAAAATCAACAGCTGGCAGCTCACTAGTCGGAGGTCGGCGACTCACTGGTTAGAGACAAATTTGAATTACAACCTGTGCATCAGCAAAAGGCTTCCTGGGGATTCGTCAATCTCTCTATAAGGAGAGAATCGGGAAGTAAATCGCAAAAGCTTGATGCTTTGTTGTCGGGTTCCCTGTTATGAAGAACAATGTAGCCGGATAAGAATATAATGGTGACCTTCTATGAGGATATAACAGAGCGACAATGAGGCAGCGACGCGTGAGTTCAGCGTCGATTGGAGGTTCGACAGTTGCTGAACGACGACAATGGGTTCCTTCTGCAGTGAACGATGAACGGTGTGCGGCGATGTGAGGTCAACTGAGCTCTTCTCCTCTCTATAGTCGACGACACCCCCCCCCCCCCCCTCCCCACCCTCCTTTCTCTCTTTTCGGCCGACAGTAGCGCGGGTCTTCACTTTGTTTCTTCTTCTTCGCTCCTTTGTTCTCTTCTCGCGAAGAAGATGGGTGCAGCAAAAGCTAAAAATGAAAAAGAATATTTTCTTTTTTATCTTTTTTTTTTTTTTATTTTCCAATTTTTTTTTGTTCCAAAAATCGAAACACAAAATCGTTCAATACCTTGTGGAAAACCCAATTTTCAATAACCTACAAGTATACTCTAATATCAAGTATTAAAATTCGGACAAGAATCGAAAAAGAAAAATAAAAAATAAACAAAATCAAGATTTATATGAAAAATTTTAAACGTGGAAAAAGTCACTAATCAGAATCAATAAATTTTACGACTCAAACATATATTTATCAAAAATTAAAAATTTTAGTAATACTAAAATCTTAAATTAGACCAAAACCAACCCGAACTAAATAGAATTTAGTTTACACCAAACTCTAATCGGAATTGTCTAAAATGTCTAAGTGTTTGTCATAGTCCACACATGTCTTCGTTTTATTCTCACGTTGATGAAATTTCATATCTCTCCTAACTCCTCATTAATAGTTTGTATTATTATATATGTTATTGAAGGACTAAAAAGGATATGATATTCAATTTCCTCTAGTAGTTAATCATTATATGTCACTGGTTTAGAATTTTTTTAAAAAACTTTCAAACTGATTGGAAATGCTTTAAACTTTCAAATTGCGAATCATTAGAATTGATGAAAAACTTTGGAAATTTAACAAATCAATCAATGTACTTTGTGATCAATAACAAGTTAATCACTAACGTATTTTTGTTAACAACTTAACCATTAAACTATAAGAAATAGACGACACAAACATTATTGTCATATTTGTCGTCAAACATTTTAATTTTCATTATGCGGGAAAGCTACATGTTCTTCTGCGAAACGTCAGTTCTAAATACTTGTTTGTCTTTCCCCCACGCAAAACATAATACTTTCCGCTGCGGAATGACAACTTTTCGATGCATCGTTCTGCCTTCCATTGCCCTAGTATATTTAATTGACATTCCGCACTCTAGTGAATTTACCGATTTCCTCAACGAACCACGAATTCCTCAACGAACCTTCGTACTCTCTGAGCGATTTCTTCATTGTTTCATCCATTTCAATGGATTCTAGGACATAACGAAAAATTGACTCTCAAGCGTAAGGCTGCTCCGTCATAATCTCTGCCTCATCCTCATGCAAAAACAAACTTCGGTCGTGAACGCAAACGAATTGCAACTAATTTCATGCGCGCTCAGTTTCAACACAATGTACTAGCCGCAGTTGAAGTTAAAGCACCCGCCGCGGTTGAAGTTGAAGCACCCACCATAGTTTGCGGCTGGGACACTGTACCTCGCTTCTTTGGGGTCTTGCATACTCATTCTCCTCCAACTTTGCTGACCCCCATTCGATCAACTTGCAATCTGGTGTGGATGTCTGTGACCTTCTTTTTTATTCTCGGCCCATCCTCCGAGATCGATACCTCAAACTGCTCAACAATCCTCTAAATGAGCCAATTGAGTGACAGACTCTTGGCCGAGTTGTTCAGCATCTCGTGTATGTGACACAAAATGACATATCCTACATCCAATTTTTTCCTTATGAACACCTTCTCGAGCAAATAGAGATCCATGCAGCTAACATGGTCTCGATGTCCATCCCAAGACAAAATGGTGTGCGTTATAATGATGTGGATCACTCGGACTATGACATTCAGCTCATTGGACTTTGGCTTCTTGTACGCGCCAATCTCGAGATCCCAGTGTGATGCGCGCATGGGAGGGGTAAGAATTTCCCATAAAGTGGGCGAGGAATATAGGCGCGGTCGTCCTCAAAACAAAGGCAACACCTTTATTTGTGAAGCAACGAATGTCCTTTATCGTCTCAAATCTTGGAATGGAATCTTAGAATATGAAAGTTGGCAACTTTAAGCTGCTGATGGATAAACTGTGGATGAATACACAACTTCTCACCTCCTTGGATAAGAACGTGGATTCAAGGTTCTCTCGTGATATAACTTACACAAGATGATCTTCGGATAAAACTCACCAAAAGTCTTTGGATATAAATCACCAAAGAAAGAAAAATAATGACTTTAATTTCCGAATCAAAGCAAAGCTTTAATTTGTATTCAATTCAACTCCTCTAAAACATAAGCGGTAATGGCTTTATATAGCCGATTGAAAACATAAATTAAAAAACTAAATAAAAAATAACCTAGATATGTAGATCTAGATATCCTAGATAAGTAAATCTAGATATCCTAGATAAGTAGATTTTTTAGAGATAATATATTTCTCTCTCTTATCCTCCAAGCTTGTCTTCATAAGCTTGCTCTTGGGCTTCTTTTCATGTTGAAATCGTCCACTTGGATGACTTCTATATCTTAAGTTTCTTGATCTCCAAGTTTGGAAACTCGGACTTCCCTTAAACTTTTGCTCTCTATTCTTTGGGCTTTTACCATAGCAAATGGACTCCGAATTAAACGATCTAACATGCGTTAGAAAGCTTAGGAGGTAATCAAATACGCCTCAGAGGTAAAAAAGAAGATAGTTTTTTTTAAGTCTTTCCATTTCTTTTTCATTGCTCTTGACTTCCACCTATGCTTGATCTTCATGATATTCTTTGAGGCTTGATAAATAATAAAATGGTCTCATTTCGCATAACGGTGCAACAATTTAACCACTGCCAGCCCTTCTCCTCACCTGATGAAAGGTGACTCTCTAGACATGTGGTAATAGTGATCGCTTGGTCCCTCTATCACACATTCAAGCATCACGTTAAGATCGTTGGGAGTTAGCCTTAACTCCCGTCCAAACATATAAGTCCGAACCTTTAATGGCTGGGTGGACAGTTCCAAATTTGCATAAAACAGCTTCATAATCCTCTCACAGTAACTTCCACCCAATCGGCACAAACCAGCTAAACCAGCCCTCTCAAACAATTGTTCAATTTCTAACTCAGCCAAGGACTCAAAATCTACTCTTCTAGAAATAATAATTGAACGATGTTTAACATCAGCTTCATACCGTTCCTATCCGTAGGTTGTCCTGAAGAGTAAGGAGTGGAAACCCATTGCAACGGGTTCGAAACGGACCAGTGCACCTCTTCTCAGTCGTTGTTGAGGTTGCGATTGAGGTTGAGATTGTGCTTCAACCTCAGCTTCAGCTTCAATTCCGCCAACACAACCTGTCGTGACTCCTCCATCTTCACCCTCCGTGAATGCACCAGCTTGCACCTCGGCGGGTGCTCCATCTTGCATTACAGCGATTGCTCCTTTTGGCGAGGTTGCTCCATCTTGCACTGTGGCGAGTACAATCCAATGAAACTGACCGACGAGGTCAATTGCAAGCCAACAGTGTTCATGGGCAAAGTCCGTCGTTTCTGCTTGTGGCTACGGGTGAGTCTGTGACTAACCATCCTTTCGCTTAAGCATCATTTTTTTTGCGCGAAAATTCATTAGTATCAATTACACAGTGTCAAACGAAGGTCTAAGAGTACGAACATTCACCGAAAATATCGTGGTTCACGGTGAACTCACCGAAACGCACAATCGAGTCTTATATAGTAAGGCAGAGGAACAAAGAACGAGGTACGATAATCTGCGGCGAATAAGTATTAATCCAATGTGGATTATTATCAACCCGCAGCTATCAATATTATAAGATTATTTTTTAAAATATTGATCTGCGACGGATTAGTAGATGATCCACCGTAAATCAAAATTAAAGCGTTTAACGGCAAACGTGACAGTATTATTAGCGGCGAGGTCATTTTCCCTAAAATTTACTCTTCCAACTTACTCAACATGAAAAAAAAAAAAAGGACATTATGGAAGCATATAGTTGTGGAAATTCACAATTTTAACCAAACTGTATTGAATGACTAAATGTATAAGAATTTCATCATAAAAGTTGAAAGATTCTATGATGCAGCTAAGATGACTAATGTTCAGAAAGGCAGGGCAAGATTCATAAAGATGTAGATAATATTGAACTTCTTCATATCCTAGAGCTAATTAGCCTACTACCTTTCCCCACATCCTAATTCTTGAAATTCAAAAAGCACAACAATGAAAAATCCTCTGCACGAAAGTTCCAGATTCTAATACAACGATTATGAACAGTAATGATTTGGGATGCTCTTACCAAGGCCTGCCTTTCCCTCCAATCCTACGCGCCAATTCAAAATCCTTTTTCACTGTAATAGAAGAAAACACACATTAAATAGGTTTAGAGCAGAATCCACAAACAATCAGAGACAAACATGGCCTTAATAGCTTCCAGACATTGAAACATATTTCGAGGTAGAAACAAGAAAGGAATAAGAACTACCCAGCGTTTTCATAGCATAGCAATATTAAAGTTTTCTATCTAGTGTTTCAGCCGAACCAAACTGTAAAAAAAACAACTACCTACCTCCAGGAAAAGAGAAACTTCCTTGCTGGAATACATCCAGACATCCGTATACATCAATAAAGAACTGGTCAATGTCCCAATCCTAAGTTATTTCGCATTTCAATAATTACTATAGCTTTTAGTGTAAAAAGGATGACATTTCATGAAAAAAAAAAAACAGAACAAACAAAGAAAAAGCGTTGAGTTTTGACTTACTAAGAGTAACGCGCTTTGCATGAATAGCACAAAGCATAGCATCTTCAAATAAATGAACTAGAAAGTCCTCTGCTGCCTAGATAAAAAACGAACCAGTCGTAAGTGTCATCAATTACTTCAGCAAGTTTAGCAACATCAGTGCAGATAAAACTTTTGGAAAAAATTGGTTTTGTTAGAAGAATATTATCTAGATTAAAAGAAAATTGAAAAATAAATAAATTTAGAGCGCAATATTGAAAGACTGCATTTATGGTTCTATTTAAAAATAACAACTGAGAAATGACCAACATAATACCCCTTTATATTATTTTAAGTAAAAATTAACAACTGAGATATGACTAACATAATTCCCCTTACATTATTTTAAGTAAAAAATATTATGATAAGGCTGGCTTGCTAGCTCACTTGATTGATTTCTACATATTTACTTAATAGAATATTTTATTCCATAAATCCAAAAGAATATTATGAAATTGTCAAGAAAGTGGCTAAGGTGAGACTACCAAGTACCAAGGTACACTTGTTTTGATCGACTAAGAAAATGTTGACATGAAAGCAAAAAAGCACACCTCCTGGATGGCTACTAAAGCTTCTGCTTGCCAGCGAGTTATCTGTGGTGCCAATTGGTTGCTAATTTCTTTTACCTATGACAGAGTGACAATATTTGTTAGCATCACGTAATAAATTTTCACAGTAAAAGGCATCGTAGTAAATTGAGGACACATAGAAAGTGCCAAAAAAAACTACTCTTGCTATATATTCCTCGTGCATTGCTAAAGGCCAAAAAAACAAAGATAATCGCAAATGTGCATTCTCTTTGATCTTCTCTTTTAATGAAATAACAAAGACTATTTACTAATAAACTCTAAAAATAAAATAAAATGCAAGGTATGTGCTTTGAAATCCGTCAAAAGGAGCTCAAATACTATATGATAAAATTACGTATACACACTGATTTTAAAAAAACTGGAGTAGCTAGACTAGCAGTATGAAATATTTACTTGTGTGTCTTGACTTGCAATGTGCATCCAAAACCTAAATTTCTCGATTAGTATGCTGGGTAATAATGTACAATACAATGACAATGCCCACCAAACTGATAGGATTAATGGACTTCAGTATGGGCAGCCAATTTCTGATGCTCCTTTCTCTTATTTGTTTGTTTACACTGATATTCCTCTCCTTGGAAACTTAGGCGGTCTCACCCTTACTTACAAGTATAACGTCAGAGTCATGAATGAAGCAGGAGAAAATGAGAAATTCTCATATTGAATTTTTTATATGCGTGAGCGTGAAGGTGGGGGAGTAAAGGTACGTAAATGAGCTAATGAACTTACAGCTCTTATAAATGCTGCAGCTGGAATCAGACGGTTCCAAGTCTTCTGCAAATGACGAATCTCCCGTAAAGCCACGGTCCCTGGCTTGAAACGATGCTTCTTTCTCTTATCTGCTCTGGTAGGAGCTATCGAAAAATTAAAAGAACATAATCTCCATCAGAAAAAGGAAATTACTCTTCGGACAAAAAGTAAGCCATTAGATGTTTTGAAACATACTCAGTGGAGCTCCCCTCTTTCTTGATTTTTGAACTCCTGATGGCTTTGATTATAATTTTCAAACGAAAAGGACATGACAGTAGTCAAAGTTTTCAAATCAGGTCAATGAACTGTAAATGAAACTATAACAGTCAATGAGATACAAACATTAGCTCATTCAGAGTGGAAGATAGATCACTATTCTAATGAAATAACTTAGGATAGCAAAAACGTTTTTCACCCCAGATTAAATTTTAATTCAATGTCTTAGGTTAAATTTCATCTCAATACTTTAACTAAATTTCAAAGCTTAAAACTAGCAATTCAACTACTTAGCTTGCATTGTCTTAATAAGAAATACAATCGTGATTCAATAAGCAAAGTCATTATCTCAATTTCATTTCCTAGCAGTCATATTAACGAAATAAGGAGAAATTGTTTCCTTGTACTATTGAAACAAGTACACAAGGAAAAAACAACATTCTTAGCTACACATGATCTCGCCTCATTAAATCTGAAAACAAAACACAAATGAAAAAAGAAAAAAAAAAACAAACATACTAGCTCAGACTCTAAACTCCCTAAACCTTTCTACGTAATCAGACATAGGAAACACGAGAAACATTTTCCACGTAATCAGAAAGAGGAGACATGAAAAACAATACCAAAGAAAAAAGGTATAGGGGAAGATAAAAAAAGATACCGATCCGGGCGCCGCTGAGGAAGGCGAAGGCTCTCCGACGCCCGTATTGAACCAGAAAAAAGAAACGAAAAAACAACCAAAGGTAAGGGAATTGCAGCAACAGAACTGCAGAGGGAGAGAGAGTTGGAGAAAGAGAAGTACCAGAAGTAGGGGCAGTTCGTTTCTTTGATACAGGATGTTTGGCTCTCGCCATTGCTTCAGTCGACAACGCCGAAGACAGTGTGAATTTCGGTTTTTATAGTTTTGGTGAATAAAAAAATAAAGGGTAATTATCAAATTATACCTTCAAGTTTAGAGTACTTTTTATGTATCAACTTAAACTTTAATTTTTTTTAAATTACGCCTTGTAGTTTCCATGGTTAGCACCTTACACCTTCTATTATCACTTCTGTTACAACCAGCTCACTTTCGAAGACCAAGCAGCTGCAATTCCTCTCTCGAAGGCGTAATCCGCGAAGGCGAAACCCGCGAAATTCATGTCCAACAGAATATTCATCGTCAAAAACACAACAAAAAAAAACGAATTCCTTCCGGGTAATTGGAGTTTCAGGGTTCATCATCCTCATCGGAGCTCTGCTATTTTTGAAACGCCGATTAATCGGAGAAAAATCAGCATCCAAACAAGAAGAAACGCTTTCTTCATCTTTCTTCTCCTACGACATAAAAAGCTTCCACCGCATAAGCTTCGACTAGCAGGAAATAATCGAATCCATGGTCCCAAAAAACATCGTTGGCCATGGTGGATCAGGAACAGTGTACAAAATTGAACTAAAAAGTGGAGAAGTGGTCGCAATGAAGAGGCTTTACAGCCACAAGAAAAAAGTTGAGCTAATACTAGACAAAGAATCAAAAACAGAGGTGGAAACTCTGGGAAGTATAAGGCACAAAAACATAGTAAAATTATACTGCTATTTATCGAGCTTAGATTGCAGGCTTCTGGTTTATGAGTACATGAAGAATGGCAATCTCTACGACGCCTTACACAAAGGGTGGGTGCATTTGGATTGGGCGATTCGCCTTCGCAGATTTCACCTTCAGGAGAGGAATTGCAGCTTCTTCATCTTCGAAAGTGAGCTGGTGGTAACGAAAGGTGTTAGGTGCTAACCATGGAAACTATAAGGTGTTATTTAAAAAAAAAAATTAAAGTTTAAGGTGATACATAAAAAGTACCATAAACTTGAAGGTGAAATTTGATAATTACCCAAAAATATATTAATTAAAAAAATAATTCCCACTTGTCTTTTTTGTTCCAGTTTCGACCGTTGAAATGATTTCTATTACTACAAATTTTCAAACAAACGATAAATAAAAGAGTAAATATCATAATCAAACCTCAAGTATGGAGCTATTTCAATCACACCTTGAATTTTCAATTTTGTTAATCGACGACATCTCAAAGTATAAGACGTTAGCAACAGACACCCTCACTTTAGGGGATCCGTTAAAGCAACCTTGGAAAAACACGTGCAGCTAAAAACATTACAGAACATCCATCTCTTTTTTTCGATATCAAGCCCTAGATCATGAGATCTCCATCTTCTTCTCTCAATATTGAGCCCTAAACTACGAGGAAGAGGAATTTTGTCAGGAAAGAACTTGAAAACTTGCGAGGAACTGCTTGACGATTCCATTAAATGTTATTTTTTCCATAGCAATTGTTTTCAATTTATTCTCTCTGTTTTTGCCAAAGCAGTATGATTATCATTTCATTTATTCTCCCTCTCTCCATTCCTTTGAATAAAGAGAGTCTTCGAACTATATTATACTCCAAATTAATAGTTGCAATATCCATAGTGTTTGAGCGCATTGAAACTAACTTTGATGATTCTGTTCTAGAAATTTGGGTTTGTTAATATTTCCTTAGAAATGCATATTCATGTCTTTCATTTTCATAATTTTCAATTGCTTGTTACTTTTATACTTTTCAAATATATATATATATATTGATCTTGTGCATTTTTGTCTGGTTTAATATTTCTTTACATAGAGATTGTTGGATATTGCTGAAATTCGAATGAGAAACAGAAAAGAAAAACAGAAAATAACAGACACTGAGATTTACATGAAAAACCCTAGATGGGTAAAATCCATGGGTAGAGAAGAAAAATCACTAATCCAAATCAGTACAATAAGTTTTGCGACTTAAACATATATTTATAGAAAAAGTAGAAACCCTAGTCATACTGAAATTACTAACGTGGGCTGAAATAGGTATGAGCTAGATAAAATTAGGATCACACCAAACTCTAATAATATCCACTTTGACGCAAATTTTACTCTATAAAATATATTTTCATAACTCCAGCAAACCTCTTTTTCCACAAAAGCCCGAGAGGGTGAAATCAACAGCTAATATCAACTAAGTTCAAAAAATACTTGAACTTGGATGTGGGCAAAGTCTTGGTCATCTTATCAAAAGAATTATCATGAGTACTGGTTTTACTCATAGCAAAATCACCACAAGCAACTACTTCACGAACAAAACAATAACAAATATCGATGTGCTTCGTCTTCTCATGAAACATCTTATCTTTAGTGAGAAAGATAGAACTCTTACTGTCACAAAACACCGTGGCAATCTACAAGTTTTCACTGAGCTCACCAAACAAACCTTTTAACCATATAACTTCTTTACATATCTCTGTAATAGCCATATATTCTGTCTTTGTAGTAGACAACACAATGGTATCTTGTATGGTAGCTCTCTAGCTAATAGCACAACCTCCAACTGTAAAAACATATCTTGTGAGAGATATGCTCTTATCAAGGTCTCCCCGCATAATCAGAATCAACATATTCAATAACAGGATTTTTAGTCTTCCAAATTGAAGATAGACATCACTAGTTCATCACTAGTTCCATGCAGAAACCTAAGAACCCATTTAACAACTTTCTAGTGTTTCTTTCCCATATATGCTATATACCTACTAAATGCACTGACTGTGTAAGATAAATCTGGACGTGTGCAAACCATAGTATACATGAGAGATCTCACTGCACTAGAATACAGAACTCGTGACATATAATTGATTTCATCATCTAATTGCGGACATAAGTTAAATGAAAACTTGAAATGAGCTGTTGAAGGAGTACCTACAGAGAACATTCTGAATGTACCCCCTTTGACTTAGATCCAATTTCTTAGCTTTCTATCTCTCTTTATCTCCATACCATGTATCTTCTTAGCTGCTCTCAAATCTTTCATCTCAAATTCTTTATTCAATTATGCTTTGACCCTTCTAATTTTTTCCATATCCTTAGTTGCGATTAACATGTTATCAACATATAAGAGCAAATAAACTACTAACACATTCTTACTAATCTTTATGTAGACACAATTGTCATAATTGCTCATTCTGAAATCCTGAGCAAGTATGAATGAATTAAACCTCTTATATCATTGTCTTGGCAACTGTTTTAGACCATAAATAAACTTCTTCAAAGAACAAACATAGTTTTCTTTTCCCAAAACTATAAAACCTTTATGTTGCTGCATATAGATGTCCTCCTCAAGTTCACCATGTAAAAATATAGTTTTCACATCTAACTGCTTAAGTTCAAAGTCATGCATAGCCACAACACCCAACAAAGCTTAAATTGAACTATGTTTTACCAATGGAGAAAACACATAAGTGAAGTCAACACCTAGAATTTGATTGTACCCCTTAATGTAACATATTACAACTTGGAGGTGGGCCTAACAGAAACGCTAGGTCTGGAGTAAAGGATCGATATACACCTATAG
>CM039483.1:18578244-18601713 GCA_022433065.1 Begonia loranthoides
CACCAGAGTAATAAACAACGGAAGTCTTAATCTTATAAAACATACAGCAGAAGTCTTTTATAATTTAAACCAAATCCATTGTTTAAATAAACATTTAAATAAACACATTAACTGAAAACATTTATTTGAAGTCATAAAACTCTTAAAAAAAGCCTTTAAAACATTTATTCCTTTCTATGAGCCATAACCACAGGTCAATGTCACCAACAGCACAAACATCCACACAGCAATACTCTATCAGCTACGTCTTTTAACAACTTTATCCATTCATCAGCTCCTTACCTACATCAATGAGACCTAACTATGAGTCTAACGCTCAGTATGTGATATAAATGTAAAACATGAATTTCATATATAATTTCTATAACATAGCATAAGGTTTTCTGTTTCGTTTCTTTTTTACTGTTCATGTCTTTTATCATTATTTTGTTCGATTATATGTCGGGCATATTAAACCGGACCATACAAACATCCGTTTATTATTTTTGTCTTTTATTGTTTATATGTCGGGCGTAACAAGCCGAACCATACAAACATCTGTGCCGGACATAACCAACTGGATCACAGTCGTTTATTTTGGTTCTTGTGTCGGGCGTAACAAATCAGTCCACAGAAACAGCTATTTACGTATCTTACTATTTCATTATGTTATTTCATATTGTTTCAGTCTTTTATTGTTTATTTACCGGGCATATCAAACCAGAGTACACAAACATCCGTGCCGGGTGTGACAAATCGGACCACAATTATTACTTATCTTTGGTTTTTGTGTCGGGCGTGACAAACCGGTCCACAAAAACAACCCTTTAAGTATCTTACTATTTAATTTTTGTTGTCTCTTTACTGTTTATGTGCCGAGCGTAACAAACCAGACCACATAAACATCTGTGCCGAGCGTATCAAACTGGTCCATAGTTATTTACTTATCTTGATTTTTGTGCCAGACGTAACAAACCAGTCCATAGAAACTGTTATTTACGTATATTCTATTTTCGTGTACTTTATTATTTCATGTCTTAACGTTGTCGTGCATATACAATCCTATCTAATGTGTTCCTTAATCGTATCCTTAAAACATGATTCATTCCCAACTAAGGAACTAAACTTATTCTATAAACATACAATTCATAACAATTAACAATACAAATAGTAAACACCTCCTAATTCCCGTGATGTAGGCCCTTTCGGACAAAACACATGCAGTACCATGTACCTGAAGTCCTTAGCTTTAATGGTTTAACACTTTAAGTTTCCTTCACAAAATCTATCCATTATTAACACATATAGCTATTAATAATTAATTTCCAATGACAAGATCTCCTAACTTCAACTAACACGCTCATACACCCATAATGGATAACTTCCCATTATATCCAAACTATCAAAAAACCTTATTTTCCAGCCATCACTTTATCCAATAATTACCTTCTTCAAAATCCCACGTAATAAAACTCATTACTTTCACATCTAAACTTAATTAATATTTCCATGAATATTTAATCTTCAATAATACATGGAATATATAAACCAATGATAATCATCCAACTCCATTTATATGCATAAAATAATTCATCCCCTCATATACTATACTGGCAATACCCAAACTCCATTATTAACCAACATCTTTTAATAATGACAGAACCATTAACATTAACAGAAGCAAGACTTGCTAACCAGAAGCCTCGCAACATAGGAAAATACATAAACCCAGACTCCTCACGATCTCCTTCCTTCAAGTCTAGTCATTCCCTTACTCATTTACTCACTGTCCTTCGACAACACCGTTAACCAACCGAGACGACTATTACATTAAGAATCTCCAGAAACAACACACATCATTTTTCTCTCATCCTTCACCTACTGTCTGCCTTCTTCTTTCAAGCTCTCAAACCCCAATGGTTTAACACACAAAATTACAGAAGCAAGGCATTACAAAACATCTCACACACTTTTTCCTCACGCTAGCCTTTCACTCTAAATTTTTGCAAAGTAACTCTACATTTTTCATCGTTTCCAGAACACTCTCCCTCCAATCTCAATTTATAGACAATTATCTAACGCTAACATTAACTCGTTGAAGGTGGAAAGCCATGGAACACACTCCATCAATGCTCATAAACTCCATAGATGTTCAGACAAACCAGGAGACGACGCATCCTTCAACTTCCAGACGTTTAAAACTCTCTATATTACACTTCATAAATGGCGGTTGATTGCTTTTCCTTCAAGACGATCGACCACCAATCAGTGAATCGTCTGCACATTTATTTGTTCTTGAACTATGGATGATCACGGCGGATGATCTCCCATGCCGAACGTCTGCCATCATTGACCACAGATTACTCCTTCATCAGAAATATGTTTTAATCATGTTATTCCATAACGTGATATGCATGAATTTAATAACTATTTCTTCTTTTATAAATATAAATGATTTGATCACAACCAACCGCACATTCATCTTCAATTCCTACTTTTGTTTACAGGTTGATCACACCGGTTGATCTCAATCAACTACCATGATCAACCTCTCCTTCAATACCCATATTCCATACCCATTTTATTGTTTATAGGTTGATCACACCGGTTGATCTCAATCAACCACCATGATCAGCCACTCTTTTAAACATCAGCCACATTCTTCTCCAAATTTGTATATATTCCAAACGATATACATATATATATTACTTCTTCTTAATAACTATAATTTACTCTTCCAATAATCTAACTTTCAACATATACCATATATTTCACCATTCTTCCTAATCCAATGTGTCCTAAAATGGTATAAATCTTATACTTTCAACCTTATTACATCCAATTGTGTCCAATTATATTTTCTCTCAATATTCCCACTGACCATCAATCCACTGGATATCGTCCAATATAGCTCCAATATTACCAAATAGTTCTCCAATTGACTTCAATTCTTCTCCTAAGCTAATTATGAACATAACGGGGTATCATAATTTACTTATTCCAACTACGTTTCTCTTGACCAATACCTTTACTTGTCCAACTCAGCTCCTAATATCCCCAATGTTATCATTTAAGCTATGCCTTCAGCTCAATGAAGATTCAGGATATTACAGGGAGAATATAGCGTACTAATAATTTTTGTGCTATATTAATCTCTAAATCCCTATGTGATTTATTGTATACAATTAAAACATTAAATGCGTAAATATAAAGAGATAAGGGATAAGAGATTCACACAAGGTTTGTTTACGTGGTTCGGCAAACCCGGCTATGTCCGCGCTCCAAGGTCCACATAGAGATTTACTAAACAATTGGCTTATGGGTGCCAATAAAACTGTTTACAAATTAACTATTACCAGGGAGTCACCCTTGACTATTTCGGGTCGTCAACCTTGACTATTACGGGGTGTCACCTTTTTTCTTGACTATTGCGGAGAGTCACCCTTTGATTGAACTTACAAGCATTCAGTCATGTTGATGACTGTTTCGGGGTGTCACCCTTGTATAACGAATTCTTAGGGCATCACCCTTTACAACTTCGGACAAGTAATTTGGAAATAATAAAACCAAATCTAACTAGTCCAAGCCCTCCCAAATTGAATTCTCAAGTTTAGGGTTAGGGAGAGTTGGATTATAATTGCTCACAGTGATTTAGAATTGAGTAGTAAATTAGGTAATACCCCAAAAATATATCCTTCCCCTTCTTTATGATGTATTAAATTTCGGATAAATACTATGTATAGATATATACCATGTTGCGTGACGGTACGCATTAAATTTATGCTTGAGAAGTATAAGGTTGATATTGGAAAATAATACAAGTATAAAAATTAAGTAAAACGTGTACAAATGCGTTTTCGGACAAGTTTCAGATGGCGCGGATGGCGCGGACGTTATAGAAATGAATCTGTACAATGTTGGTGCATTTTTAGAAGAGGGCTCGGATGGCTTGGACGGCGCAGACGATGTGAATTGAATCTGTACAAGTTTTGTTGAGTTTTTGGACGCATCTGTCTCGTCCGAAATCTAGAGCGGACGATGCAGACAAGATGGAAATGAATCTGTACCAAATTTTGTGAGTTTTC
Source organism: Begonia loranthoides (assembly GCA_022433065.1). Lineage (NCBI taxonomy): Eukaryota > Viridiplantae > Streptophyta > Magnoliopsida > Cucurbitales > Begoniaceae > Begonia > Begonia loranthoides. The sequence goes on from CM039483.1 coordinate 18,582,309, forward strand.
GGACGCATTCTTCTCTTTCGAAATCTACCTCGGAAGACTTATATCATCTGAAATGTCAGAAAATCTACGAAAATCTATTTAAATCTCCCTACTCTCTCTTTCAATTTCTTGTCATACACATTAAGTTCTCTCTCCTCCTGCCTTCCTACGAGACGTCCATTCTTCCCTGAGTTGTGGAAGCATTCCCACGTGGTGTTAGGTCATTGGACCTCTCCTCCTTGAAGTGGGTAATGCCATCGTTTCCTCTGCAACTTATCCACTACAGCTGCCCTGCCTCTTCTCCCCTTCATCTATATAGTTAAGTCTCCTGTGTTCTTTTACTTACTTTGGCAACTGGAGGTGTGTGGGAGAGTATTTAGTGAGTGGTGAGCTAAGTGCAGTGATTCGTGAGCTAAGTGCAGAGTTGGGTGATATTGGTGTTGCTCATTTCTGTTTGTGAAGGTAAGGATTTATCATTTGGGAATTGTTGGGTTCTGATTTAGATTACGTTGATGATGGGAATTAAATCTAAATGCTACCTTTACTTAGGCAATTTTTGGAAGTTTGGAAAGGTAGAGAAGATATATATACACCGTTGCTAGCTGCTTGCATCTCTGCTGTGTTTTGCTTGTTGTGGACTATTGGTTTTTGCTTTTGAATATTAAGGTAAGAATTGGAATTGTAGTTGGCCATAGGAAACCCTACATTATGGGTTTTGCTTGCTAGTTATTGATTTTATTGTTTGGTACTTGAATGTGAAGCATGTGCATTAGTTCAATACCCTGTTATGGCTGTTGATTTGCTGGAAAATACAAACTATCCCTATGCTGAATGTTGAAAATGAAGTGGGTGAAAGGCACGAAAATTAATAAGTTGAATTGTTATGTTGTTCATTGGATAAAGGACATGAAATTAATAGTGAAGTTTAAATTAAGGAAAAGCATGATCAATGGAAATCAGTGGTTATCTTGTAGTTTATGAATTGAACAGAACTTGGTAGAATATTGGAAAGTTATACTGTCAATGTCTTAAAGTCATTGTCGATAGGTTTGGTGACTGGATAGGAAATGTATACTGTTGTTGTACTCACTATCGATATCATTGAGTTTAATATACGCTTTTCATCTAACTTGTTGAACCGAATCTGAGAAAGACACGGATAAATAGTTGATGGGGGGTGGAGTTGAACTCTATATCTAGTTGGATTAGGACATGTTATTCTTGCTCGCATTGTTAATGAACAACTCTAAAAATATATTGTCTTAATTAAAACACTTGTTGAAATATGGATATTTTAATAGTTTAACATAGTGTCCTTCAATTAAGTTTCCGATTGTAATAGTAATCAAATTTGTTGTGTTTCCATTTATTGTTGTTTTCCCTTGATTTATTTTATGGCGTTAATGCATCACTTTAGGAATTATGAAACTATTCACATGTTGTATGTCATCCTAATATACGTAAATAGTCATGTGGGGGTTCGGAAGGATTGAGAATGGTTGTCGTGGTGACACCCCTATTGGAGTGTCTACCCCCACTTAGGGACCATGGAGGCACAGGTTAAGCCACAAGAATCGTAAGATTCTCAATTCTCTTGTACTGAAATCCCCAATACCTTCAACAAAACAATTTAGTATGGCTCGTGGTGACACCTCTATTGGCGTGGTTCCTCGTTGGAAACACAAGTTAAGCCACGAGAGCAATTGACTTACCCATCACCCCAAACTAACATATGAGATATGGATCTCCTTTGTAATGCATCGTGTGATCATGTATCATATGCATTGCATTTAATTCTGATTATTGTTGGGCGTTAGGCTCATTGTTTTTCCCGTAATGTAGGTGAATATTATAATGAAGATTTTGTACTAGTGGAGGAGGAGTTCCAGGATGACCCCTCGTGTTATCAACCGAATTGATCTGATGGGTGCAACTCACATATTTCGGGACTTATCAGTATTTTAAAAAGGGTATTTTGGTAAATTGGTATTAGCGATATTTTGGAAATCACGAACATTTGTATTTTGGGACTTTTGTTAAAACCTCGGAACTACATTTTGAACTTCTATTATTATTCCATAATGTTTACTCTAATTTCGTTTTCTTCTAAAATGAATTTAAAATGATGAATAAATTAAGCGAAAATTTTTATATGACGTATTTTCAAAATAAAAATGTTTTAATTTAACGGGGCATTACAAATTCAGCAGGCCTTCGCCTCGATTCTCCATTTGTTATTGTGAGCTTGGAGTGCTTCTCATATTTATAGACTGCGCACTTTTCGGTTTAGCCTCAATGTTATTGGTTGACCGCATAAAGCCATTGCACATTGAACCGTTAAAAATTTTACCATTGGAAATCTGCCTGTTGTGCAAATCTGGACTTTTCGGTCGCCTAGTCTCGACCGCGCCTCGACCGCTATTCGTCTGAAAAGTTGCAGAAAACTTACAAATTCAAATCGTCCTTGACTGCGCCGATCTGACCTCGAACGCGTGCATCCGAAAAAGTCCAAAATTGTTCTGTTCCACTTTTCAGTTCACCTACTAACACTGACCATCGACTGCTACTAGACTGATAGACCAAAACCCAGTTTTGGTTGCATCTTCTCATCCGCAGCTCATCCAAGGAATACTCCAATTCAACCTATGATTATTCTAAGTCCCAAAATGATATGTAACACTACATGGACTTAAATAAACATGTTAGCACATTAATAATACATATTTTGATGATATTTCCAATAAATATGAATATAAATATTATGAAAAAAACATTAAGAATAATATCCGAATAATACAAAAACATAACTTATTGATTTCATTAAATTAAACATTATTTAGTCATCATCAAAACAAAACTTACCCTTAAAAAAGTCTAAAAAGGAGACCCAATCCTAGAAGAGAACTCGATCGTCCAATCCAAAGATAGGTTGAAGGATAAGTCTTAACATGACATTTAGCCCAAAACTCAAAACATGTGGACTAAGGTCTATAGAGTGATCTGCAAGAGTCAGAGATAACATAAATAACAAAGAGGAAAAAGAAACTGCACAAGAAATGAAACCATTCAACACCAAAACAAAACAAACAAACTAATACAAGAAATATAAATCCTCACATAGGATGACACGGAGATGCCACTCGAAATCCAAATATGAGGTAACCACACCTTGAACACATCACCAGACCATCCCAAACTAAACCTTGAAAAAAAAATAGGTCGAGGGGATGAGTGACTAAAACTCAGTAAGGGGATCTATACTATATGTAATGCATTAAAAGATTGGTTTTACTTTTCTTTTTTAAAACCATGTTTTAATGTTTCTTTCTATCGTACATGGATTTTTAAATCAACTTTAAAATCTCTTCATCATTTTATTAAAACAGACCCATGAGCCATCAATGAGCCTTTTATAAAAAACACGTATACATAGACATTATATTACAAAAATATGCCAACATCGTTTTCCATTCAAAAATTTCATCTGTGAAAATTGATGGTCACCCACAAGGATCCACTTGAAACACATTCTATAAAAAGCGGTCATCCATCAATAGCAACACCACATAAGAAAAAAGGAGTAAAAATGACGACGATCCAAAGATCCAACACGTCACCTGAGTTGTCAGCGAGCTATGCTCCGCAACAACATAGCTCGTATAATCAAGTAACGGATAAGGTTTCCAACAATGGATTGCCCCTCAACTAGTTAGCTACTAGATCCAAATTGATAATGGTTGTTAGTGAGCAGAGCTATAAGCCGTCACGCCACCTATCAAAAGGAAAGGTACTATATGAGTAAAATTCAGCGTCTAACAACCTTTCAATCCGTGTGAGTAAAAACTCTAGCCAAGTTTAGGAATTCAAAACCCAAGAAGTGCGTCATCACCACCCTATTATCCATTTCGAATTTAGGGATTCAAAACCTAATGACATGTCACTGGTGCCTTATTACCCATTTCACACGTACAAACAAACAATCTTCACGCAATAGAAGATTGCACAGGGTAGTATCGTGATGCTTTGATATCCAGAACATCCAAAACATCAAGAGGATTCATACTCCCAAATGTATACAGATAACCAAAATAGAATACCATGTATGATAAAGTAAACGTGAGAAAACATACATAGATATACGTAAACACAGAAGTGTTGTAGAAACAGTCCCTGTGAGATTTTCATATATGACATCCCACAAAATATTAGTTAGAAAATCATGATGCAATGCAATGCATAAAGTATAAAAATCTCTACCTCATAAATGACCACGACAACCTTACCAACTAGCCAACTTCACATGCTATCAAAAGTGAGAGTTGAACCAGCGACATCTCTGTAAACAACTTAGGTATACTAGAACCTGAGAGTATACACCAAACCTTCTCTATTAAAGTTTTATTCATTCGCTCTGCCACACTATTTTGCTATGGAATATCAGAGATTGTCAGATGCCTCATAATTCCTTTTAAATTGCATAAAGAGTTAAACTCTTCCAAACAAAACTCTAACCCATTATCAGTGCGTAGATGTTTTACCTGCTTTCATATATGCTTTTTAATTAAAATTTTCCACTCCTAGAAGTTAGAGAATAGAACATTTTTCTTCTTAAAAAAGAACACTCATACTTTTCTAGAAAAATCATCAATCATAGTTAGCATATAATGAGCCCCTCTCTTAGAAGGCACCAATGCTGGTCCCCAGAGATTCGAGTGGATATAATCCAGTGTTTCTTTTGTAATGTGAGTGCTCAAAGTGAATATGACTCTCTTTTGTTTCATGAAAATACAATGCTTACAAAATTGCAATTTACTTATGCTCTGACCATTCCAAAGTCTTCTTTTGCTTAGCTTATTCATCCCATTTTCACTCATATACACAAAACGCATATACCATAACATGATAAGGTTTTCATCTGACAATGAAGTACTAACTGTCATATCCCCAACAACTGTAGATCCATGCAGAACATATAGATTTTCAGACTTTCTCTGCCTTTTCATCATAACAAGAGAACCACAAGTGATATTCAAAACTTCACCTTCATCGGTGTATCTATACCCTTTTAGATCAAGAGTACTCAATGAGATCAAATTTCTCTTCATATTGAGAACATGTCGCTCATCACTAAGTGTTCTGACAACTCCATCATACATTTTGAATTTGACTGTACCCATCCTTACTATCTTGCACGATACATTATTTCTCATCAATACGACATCTTTTGACCCAGGCTCATATGTTGAAAACCAGTCTCAATTGAAACACATATGAAACGTGCAGACTGAATCCAGAATCCAATCCTCGAATGACTTTGAGTTTCCACCAAATACTATAAGAAGATCTCCTTCTAATTCACTATCATTTTTCTTCAGCGACAACAGTTTCACCAGACTTCCCTAGTTGTTTTCCCTTTTGATTAGTTTATTCTTTTCTTTTGTTCTATAGTTTATAACTGTAACGACCTAGATTTTTCGTAATTCCTTTAAAATGCGTAAAAATTTGAAATTTTTTCTTTTTGAAGCAAAACATATTAGAGTGCGTCTAACCGAATCGCTACGGACTTTCTCTTTAAACTTATTATGAAGAACAATTGATAAAATATGCAGAAGCGTTATAAAACCTTTTTAGGAAAACATAGCAGATTTATCAAAACTTTGCAGAAGCGCAAGTGAATTATTTAAAGAAGAAACTCAACAATGGAATACAATATAATAAAAGCTTATGTGATTACAACCGTTTCTCCTTTTTACTCTTTAGCCTTGCCAGCCCCAATCTCGTCCGTGCAAATCCTTAACCTAAGCTTTATTATTTGTTCGTCGTTCTCGTATATAAGCCTATTGTTATCTGTTTTTCATTTGTACCTACACCACAGGTAATACATGAGCCTAATGGCTCAGTAAGGAAAAGGGTTAACACAATTATACTTAAGACTCTCTTTAGTTCTTTTGGAATGAGGGCCACCCAAACCAATTCTTCGTTACATTCGTTCATTTATTCGTTTGTTCGTTCGTTACTCGTACTTCGAGCTGGAGATTGGAGGTTGTCCTTTGAGATGGCCTAGTTTGGTCAGCTTCTAACCTCTTGTGTGCATACTAGTCTCTTTCCCGACTAGGTGAGGGTGTATACTAGTCTCTTTTTCGTTCAGGCGTATCCCACCCTCAAGGCTGTTTTCTCAATGATAGGCGTATCCCGCCCATCCTAAGCATTCTTTTCCCTTCGGGCGTATCCCACCCTCCGGGCTTTATTCCAGTAATAGACGTATCCCGCCCATCCTGAATGTTTTCTACTTCCTTATTCTTTAACATTTTCCTCACTCATGCATGTGTGAGTACCACCCCAAAGTGGCACTCCCTACGGGTTTCTATTAATCATTATGCATGCTCATACATTCTCGACCTAGCATAATACATGATGCATGATGCTTCATAACATAATTTTGACAAAAATTGAAGTGCGCATAAACGAAAGTAACTGAAATTAAAGCGCAAATAAAAGGGAAACAGTAATTGAACAAGTACCAAAGACAAGTAATGACAACAGAACACCCTATTACGTACAACATATAAAGGAAGCAATTATAGAACTAATTAAACAACGGGGAACATGCTTGGGTATGTAAATCACAATAATAAAGGAAATATAACGAATTAACAAGCGACGTGCATATGAAAGTAAAGCATAATTTAATTAACATGCTCAAGAACTTGTTATTATTTACAACTAAATAATTAACATGCTCGAGAAGGATTATAATTATCATCTAGTTAATTATCCTAATGAATTTACATACTCAAGGGTTGATTACATGCTTTTATCCTAGTTAACTAATTATGCTTAGATTTAGTGTCAACTAATCATGCTTAAAGAATAATTTACATGTTTCAATATCAATAACATGCCCAATTAAATACTAGTCGTTAAACATGTTGGAGTAATCAATTAAACATGCTCAATTCTAATTACTTACTTTAGTTAGTTACCCTAGCATGCTGCTAGATAATTTACACGCGTTATGCTAATTAGATGATTTAAACATGCTAGTTAAACAATCTAAACATGCTAGTTATTTAATTAAACGTGTTGATATTAGTTTGGTTGGTGACACTAGTTCATTACATGCTCGAAAAGGAGATCCCGTTATTACTCTAGTTAATTACTCTAATTGGTTACATGTTCAAGAAGGAAGTTAACAACTATAAATTAAACGCTATTAAACATGCTCAAATAATTATTAATTGAACAACTAGCAAATTAATTAATTAATGAAACATATTCAAGTCTACTCGATTACCCTAGTTGAATTAATTAACATGTTAAACATGCTCAAGGCTAATTAATTACTAATTAACATATTCAACTAACAAATTATTTAACATTCTTAAGGAGTAGTTGTTAATTAAACGATTAGTTTAGCAAATTAATATGTTTGAATAATAGTTAACATGCTCACGTAAATTAACATACTTAAGTCTAACTACATTATTTTCATGCTTAGATTATCTCTATTTCTTAACATGCCGGTTAATTTAACATGGATATCAAATAAGGAAATAGCGGAACTTTACATATATTGAATAAAGGAAATGACAGTTGCAATATCACAGAGAATGTAAACTAGATGGCAAATAAATAATAATTACTAAGCATTCAAGGGAACTCTCAATCCGTTCATGCTACTTATCATTCACGCATCCATTATCCTCTTCTCTATTCTCATCACATTTAGACATCGTCCATTCGTCACAAAACTAACAAGTACAATAAGGAAAAACAATTATTAATACAGAAAATCTACACTATCAACAAAGGAAATCCATGCAAGTAAAGGGAACACTTAACAACAAAAGGATCTATATTTTTAACAAGGAAAATAACAATTGCCAAGGGATCAAGCAAGGGATTAACGGCAGTGATATCAACTAAATTTACCGATTAACACAAGCATTTCCATTATCAATTTACCTAACTATCAATCACAATATAGCAAAAAAGAATTCACAGTGAACTAAAAGTAAAACTCACTCACACTACTTGCGGTGTAAGGCTTCCATATGGCCAAGACACACCCATTTTCCTTTCCTCGAAACGTTTACGCATAGTGCACCAGTTGCTATTCTTCTCCTCTTTTCCACACCTTCATAATTCAATAACATCATACCATTAATCACTTCTCATCGAATTCTACACACTTAACACGTACAAATTCCAACATTCACAACTTAGCAACCAAATATAATTTATCATTCTTCACTTCATCTCCATAAACTAGATGTAATAACCAATACCGCGAAATAACCTTTCATCAACAAGTGACCCAACAAGTAACCAAGTCTCAATGGTTTATCTAATCACAATTATTCTAGAAATCATACTTAACACTACACACATATCCTCAGCTGTACAGATTTGAATTCCAACCAACAGAGTGCATAATAAACATCAAAGGGTAAAACTCATGCCTCACTCATATATTCAACATTTCAAAACCCTCAATCAATTTCAACAGCAGAGAATAATGTGTAACAGAATTCCATTCCATGCAATGACTACAAAATCACTAAAGAGTAGTCAAAAGCAACAAAAGGCATCACCACTAACAAATATAAACCTGACCTTATCAATCCATTAACAGAACACAAACGTCCAAAAATACAAAAATAAAGAGAAGGAATCATACCCACCATGAAGACCCGGACGCAACAACTCCCAACTCAGCACCCGAGAGTTCCTCTGCTCTACCTCATGTCCTCAATTTCTCCTCTCACACTCTCGATTTTTCTCCCCAAATTTCTGCTCACCCGAGAGCTTCTCAACACAATCAACCTCTTCCTCTTTTCTTCTGCATTTTCTGCCTCACGTTTCTCCCTTCACTACATCTCATCTCCCTCTATCTCTTCTTTGTATATCAACAACGGACAGGGGACACTCTCTGCCAAATCCTTGGAAGGCAGAGAGGGACACCCTTAAGCATGCCCGACCAGCCACTGCAATTTTTTAGAGTGTTCTCCGAACACTAGACATACTGTCGATCTCACCTAGACAAAACCATAGGAGGAAGCACTGGTTCGGACCGAACCATAAGCTGAACCAACTGGTCCGTTGACAGACCAACAGCGTGGTCTTCCTACGCCATTCCAGCTAGCGCTCACCACCCCCTACCGATCCCGAGCTCGCCGGATTTCGTCCCTCAAATTGTGTCTCCAGCCAACAACCATTCAACTGAAATGCAAAGGAGAAAAAACCGACCAAACTTACCTCCAAACGTCGCCGAAAACATTGTCCACGAAAGTCCCAACTCCGAGCCCTAGTTCTCCTAGCGACCCGCAGCTGCTCGCTCACCATTCCACATCGCGCCTCCCGCCGCGAAGAATCCGCCGGCGAGCACTCCTGCTCGATCGCTCCCTTGTTCGCCTCTCTCTTTGGGCTTCTCTCTCTCTCTCTCTCTCTCTCTCTCTGTCTGTTCGGGTTCGGGCTCGCTTCCAGAACAAATGGCCTAAGCCATTTGTTCACAACAGCCAAATCGGTTCAGCGTGAACCGGTTCCTTCTCCTCCTTTTCAATTAAATTTCTTTATTCTTTTATTTTAAATCACATTTTATTTATCTTCAATTATCCAATTTAAATCTTAATACTCTTCTTTTCTCATTTCGTCAAATGGCCGAAGGCCAGACGAAATGAGGAAATGTTGAACCGGTTCAGTTATTTAACAACAAATCCCACTTATAAATATTAACCCAATTAATCATATGTATATCATAATCTGATTTAATTAATATGTATTTTATTAATTTAGTATTTATTCCAATTACCTTAATTTTTTCAAAATTCTTAAATCTAACGAATACGTCCTTGGTAATACCTCGATAAATATCCGATAAATCCAAATACCCCTAATTAATTTCCAATTATTCTTAATGAATTCTGGTATAAAAAATTTGGGGTATTACAATAACACTCAGATTTTATATGCTCATTTTTCTGACAGAAAAAAAAAAAAAACAAACTTTGTTTATGTTCATGGACTTTGATCTGCCTTTTGAACTCTTTTTGTTACTGTTCTCTTTATCAAACCTCTTTGCTGTTCTACCCCGAGTAACAAGTCCCTCTCATTGAGTTCCAGATTTAACTACAAGATGTTTAATCATTTTCTTTGAAAGCAAAGTATCATAGACTTCATTCAGGGTTAATGTGTCTTGACTATATAAAATAGTATCCTATAAAATATTCTATAAAGTAGGCAATAAGTATAACAAAATCAACCCTAGATCCTCCTCAGCGTATTTACATTTCATAGTTTCCAAATCTGAAACAATTTATTTAAATGCAGTCAAGTGTTCTTTAATCGAAGTTCCTTCTTTCATATGATGAAAATAACTGCTGCTTCAGATGCAACTTACTCGTCAGGGTTTTATGCTTGCATAATTCTTCTAGCTTTGACCATATCTCAATAGCATATTTCGCCTTCAACACATTCTCCAAAATAGCATTTGATAAATAAAAATGAAAATGAGATAATGCTTTCCTGTATCTCACGCGAGCATTTTATCGAACCTCAATAATGTGTTGCCGATGAGCAGAGCTATGAGCCATTATGCCAACCGTCAAATGGAGCAATACTAGGATACACAAGTCTCAACGACCGACAATCTTCAATCCGTGTGATTAAATACCCTAGCCAAGTTCTAGGGCTCAAAACCCAATGACACTTCATCACCGCCCCATCTCCATTTCAACTTTTGGGGCTGAAACCCAAGGACATGTCGCCAATTCCCTGTCACCATTTCGCACATACAAACAACCAATCTTCTCACAGTAGAAGATTGTACAAGATATCATTGTGATGTTTTAACACATAATGCCTAAAACATCTAGAGGATTCATCCTTCTAATATATATATAAGCACAAATATTGAACCATAACATATGCGTAGCATAGTAAATAGTATACCATGCACAATAAAGTAAACGTGAGAAAACATACATATGCATAAAATAGACGTGTTGTCAAAACAGTCCTCGTTGGGTTTTCAAGGTGTGGTATCCCATAAAATATCTTTTTTGAAAACATGATGCAATGCAGTGCATAAAGTATAAAGATTCATAGCTCGATGACAACCACAACACGCTTACCAACTAGCCATCTCCATACGCTATCGGAAGGAGGGCCGCACTCTTGACATCTCCAGAATCTATAATGTAATACCCCAACTTTTTATATCAAAATTTAATAAGGATAATTTGATAATAATCGGGGTATTACCAAAGATGTATTCGTTATATTATAATTCATGGAAATTTATCGGATGGAAATAAGAATTTACAAAGGGAGGAATATGGACTGAATCGGTTTGGTTTGGCTCGGTCCAAATTTAAATAATGGATGGCTTGATTTTTAGTAAAGGGGAAAAAGGAATTGGATTAAATGAAAAATTAATGTAATTAATGTAATTAACATAAATATTAATTTAATGAAATAAATTATAATGTTGGGATAAATGATTTAGATTGATTAAAAAATAAAAGAATGGATTAAGAGAGGTGGGAGGAGTGAACCGGTTCACTGAGTGAACCGGTTCAGTTGAAGCCAAAAGAATGGCCTTCAGTCATTTTGTGAGTGAGATAGCAGGGAGAAGGAGAGAGAGAGAGCAAAGACACAGGGGAGAAGAGCCTTTGCTCGGGCTTAGCCGGGGAGCTCCTTAGCGACAAATGGACGTCTTGCTGCGGCGACGAACGGCGTGGGTCATGGCTGGAGCTCGAGTCATCGACTTTGGCGTCGGGTCATCGATGCGGTGTGCAATTTCAGGCTGAGGCTCTGCAAGTGGCTGGTGATGCTCATCAGCGGCGAGTTGGCGACATCAGGATTGGTCGGTGAGGCTGCGATCTCCAACCTCGGGTCGATGGCTGGAGCTGGTGGTTCAACTGGGATGGCTTATAGTTCAACCCCAACCGGCCTTTTCTTATGGTTCTTGCTCTAGAGAAATCGACAACTTGAACGTGCATGGAGGCATGTTATAGGATAGGGCATGGCGTGTGGTAGGGAATGGCATGTTGTGCCTCTACTGTATTGATAGGCAGTAAAAGTGCAGAGGGGAAGGGGGAAGGCTGGCAGAGAACTCTCGGGTGTGCTGAGCCCTAGAGAATTGGTGAGGCAAATACTCTCTAGAAGTTGTGGACTGCGAGGCAGTGGATGGAGGAGCTGGAGCTGCTGCTTCTCTGGTCTTCTCAATTCTTCAAGTGAGATGATCCTTCCCCGGTTTCCTTATGGATTTTATGCTGTTAAATTATGAAGATTAGTAATGATGAATTTTATTCTCTTTCATGATTTGGATTTATCCCCTGTTGATGTTCCACTTATGGTTGGCTACAGTTTCTGTTGGTTTGATTTATGTGCTGGAAAGTGGATTATTTCTCTGTCAATTATTTAAAATGCTAAGTTAATAAACATGGAGAGCTATGGACTATGTTATTTTCCATGTGGATAATATATGAAGAAATATACGATAGGAGAAGAATAATGGGTGTTGTGTACTGCTATCTGGTTTTGGTTTCTGTCGTTGCATTGGATAACTATTGGAGAGAGAGTTAATCACGTTGGAGGATTATTTTAAAGTTACCCTTTTATCTGTTATTGTATTGACGAAAATAAGTTGATGGAAACTTTTGATTATTAAGAAATAGATGAAGAATAATACTATGGTTAATGTTGAAAAGAATTTTAATGCACATGTACATTATCGAGTTGTAAGTCTGTGATTTGGGGGTGGTCGAACTAAGTATTAATGAGTGATTATTAATTTTGGTGATTATTAATTTTGAATGAAAGAAAGACAAAGCCTATGTGCTAATGCACAATAAAGTTTTGAGGTAAGGATTGGATAGAGTCTTGGCCAGTGGAGGTCCTACCCACAAGTAGTGTGTGTGTGTTCTGTGTTAATTCTTGCAATTTCTTTACTACAACTAAATGCTTTCTATGTACTGCAACTCAATGCTTTCTATGATAGAAAAGTTGGATAATGAACCGCTATGATATGAATTGAACTGATGAACTGAAGATATCTAAATTAAATGATCCGTACGAATAGGCTGTTAACAAATTCTTGCATAATAGATCTATTCTATTAGAAATGTTGTTTCCCATATTGTTTGCTAAGATAGTAGACTTAGTTTATAATGCTGTTATTTCTGGGTATTGGTTAGGATCTGTAACTTTCTTTTAACAAGATCATGCCTAATAAATCTCTAATATAACTCGTGTAATTGTTAGTAATCCTAAAGTAGATTGTTAACTTTAGATAAAAGCAGTGTTGTTAACTCATGCTTTACTTTCAAACTTACACGTGTTTAGGATCGATTCATGTCCTTAGTTTGTATCGATTTAGTAAGCACGTTTCCAATTGTATCAAAATATTAAGCATGTTTCCGTTAATTATTTATTAAGCATGTTTCCGTAGTTGTTTACGAAGCATGTTTCCATCAATTATTTACTAAGCATGTTTCCAGTCAATCATATTCCCTGTCTATGCCATTGTACAATTGTTAAGCAGGTTTAGTTCATTCAAATAACTCACTATAAATTTATGTTTAATCTCAATTAATAGCATGTTCACTTGCTGTTTCTTTCATTGCTATGATATGAAGTTCAAGCATGTTATTGTTGTTTCAATTCGTTACTATAATTGTCCTCTTTTATTCGTTTTAATTATTCTTATTCATTATTATGTTCTGTCTAATTATCGTTATTTGAGAATGTATCAACATGCATCATGATAATAGAAACAAGTAGGAAGTGTCACCTTTGGGATGGTACTCATATGCATTATGTGAAGAAAATGATGAATGAAAGAAAAAGATGATGGAGAGTTGGGGGGCGGATGAGTAGTTCGGATCTAGTCTGGTAGCTAGGCTACACCCCTACTTTGTCGGGAATGGGACAAGCTACACACAGGAGGTTAGAAGCCGACCAAACTATACCATCACACATGAGTTCCTACAATCTCCCGCTCGACATACGAGTTATGAATGAAATAATGAAAGAATGACATGTAAAGAAAAGATTGGTTTGGGGCGGAACCCATTCCAAAAGAATTAAAGAAAGACATGATCATACTGGATACCCGACTTCTTACTAAGCCTTTGGACTTACAGTGTACTTGTGGTGTAGGTACACGTACGAGAAAATAATGAACAGGTGAAGAAGCAGTTGATGAAGGATTTGCATGGCGGGACTTGTGGCTAGTTAGGCTAAGGAAAGTAAGAGAAAAAAGAAGTTTATAAATGTAAAGTAATCATTTGTTTATTGCCTTTTTAAAATAAACGAGTTACGCTTCCGCTATGTTGTGAGAAAAGATTTTGTAACTATTGTTTTCCACGGTTTAAATTATTTTCATAACGAGTTTTACGTATGATGTTTTAACGATCGGGTTTTTAAGAAAAGGACTTTGAATTCAACTGAAAGGTTTTAATAGGGATTCAATTGTTTTATAAAAGTTTTAAATTTTACACATTTTCAAAGTAAATAAAAATCGGGTCGTCACATATAACAAGGCCGATATCAACATCCCAACAAACATACAAGGGATAACAGAGAAGTCTCAATCAAGACTTGGGTTTCAAGACGGTCTCTAGGAAAAACCACTAGTCTCAAACTAGAAACCAAATCTAGGAATACATCAAGGATCCTAAATCGGAAACTAACCCTGACCAGAAAGGATCAACACAAGACTTCCTTGCTCCATAGAGGAACGACGAATTCCCTACATCTCGACACGAGAATCTACACGATTAAGAACAAGGCATGGTTGACGAAGCCCAATGGAGTTCGCTAAACCCACTCCGAGAAACAAATAGCGCGATATACCAAACACAACCACAGTCAACCCGATACCTCAACAGACCACCCGAAAGTCCAATTGGTCGACAAGACACGATGATAGAAGACGGGACACAACACACTTGGCTTGATCTACTCAGCAGTCGATAAGGCATAACTGAAGCCATTCGAACCCACTCCTAGTCGACAAGGTATCACAGTGGCCAATCAAGTCCACTTGGCAATCATCGAGGCAAAGCAAAGATGAAATGGGACCTCGCAGCCTCGACTAGACTCAACGACAGTCAATTGGGACCCTCTAGTGTCGACAAGACACGTCAACGGTTAATTGGGACTTCACAGTGGCCGATTAGACACACTCGTAACTATCCAAGATTCAACAGTCACGGAGACTTATCTAAATTCAATTGAGTATGACTTTAGTGGAAAGGTCGGCTCGAAGACCATAAACCAAATCAAGCCTCAAACCTTGTCAACGGATAAGAATTTCCAACAATGAGTCATAAAGATAGGTGGAAGGGCCCAATGTTAAGTCTAGGAACCCAACTGATAAAAAAATGTCTCAATAACTCGCGTGCCTGTACAACAGGGGTGTACTTGGAACATAGTGCAAGGCAATCTACCCATTTTGGTCAACTGCGGTCGATCGTCACATTGCCGGTCGATCATCCATTGTCAACCAGTTGATGATCGACCAGTTGATCGTCCAGAGCCATCCCTGGACTTCGGGTGATAGACAGGTCCATTTTCGGTCGATCAACCACTATCCTCGGTCGATCGACCGCAAAACTTCCAGTCGATCGACCCTACACCCCTGGTCGATTCATATCAATCAGGCCCATTTTCGTCGAATGATGATTGACCGGAGCCCCTTCCGATCGACATCTGGTCGATCAAAAATTGTCAAAAACCATGGGTTTTCCATGTTTCTGCCCAATTCTCAACTCTTAACGACTAATAACTTTGCATAAAATCTAATACAACCAATAATTTATCTCAGATTTGAGTTTCCCAGCTCGAATCCAAAGCCAAAACAAACTCTAACTTCAAAACAAGAAAACGAGGTGGAAAACTAACCGAGTTACTTGCGCAGACGACGAGAAACAAATCCATCGTCGAAAGTTGAATCTGCTCTGATCAGCTCCTCCTTCCCCCTCACCCGTGCTCTCTTGCTCGCGGTGAAGCAGAAGGAAGAAGAAGAATCTTCTTCTTCTTCTTCTTCTTCTTTTAGAAGAATAAAAATAATTAAACAAAAATAATTTATAATATATAATATATATCTTCTTCTTCCTTCTTCTTTTTTTTAGAAGAATAAAAATAATTTATAATATATAATATATATTAATTTAATCCAATCAAAACTCGATTAAAATCTGACTTTTTTAAAACACCAACCGAAAACATTTCTTTAGTCAAATATTTTATCAAAACCCTTTTCACGATTTAACTAAAAACGTATAAGAGGTCGTTACGTGACAAAACCCAACAAACACATAACTGAATCTACAGTAATGAGAACTTACCGAGCAGAATCTGCAGCTTCAAGACGCAGGAGAACACGAAACGTACGACTGACCATTTACAAGACCCCTCACATGTGGTCAAAGACTAACGACACGTGGCAAATACCTGGTCAACACAAGAAAACTTGACTCGGTCAAAGCAAAAAATTTATACGTAGAATTTTAAAATCATTTAAAAATCTATGATTTTATAAGAGGAGTGGCATAAAACGGTGTTGGATCGAGTTCGAAGGATGGGGGACCAACTTCTAAGAATGGAGGAACATCATCAAATGGGGCTGTACAAAATGCAAATAATGGAGGAGCACCATCAAATGGGTCTACACAAAATGCAAACAATGGAGGACTGAGCAAAGGAGTGCCATCAGAAGTTGTTGGCCAAATTGCAAAGAATGGGGCAGCAAGCAGCCCCTGCAGCATCCTCTCCAACAACCTCTTAAGCAACCCCACTAGCAGCCTCTCTAGCATCCTCTCAAACAACCTCTCCAGCAACTGAATGCACAGATTGCTTGTAAGTTATTTAGTTTATATGTAAACTCCCTTATTTACTTTATTTGTATGCGAAGTAATAGCGTGTCTCAAATTTGCAGCACCATTGCCCTCATATGCCAACCTTCTCTTCATGCTATGCTTGCCAAGGTGCAGGAGATAATTGCTTTCATTCCTCCATCAATAGCTGCATCGGGTGGAATGCAGCCTCCACTACTTAAAACTGTGTATGTGGTACGTCTTCGATTTGGTTATCTATGTGTCGACACTTATTCGTCGGGTTAAAACTATTCATTACCGTTGCTCACCTCAAACTGGGCAGCGCTTGAAAAAATAGGACTCCAATTTTGATCTGCAAGTTGTAGTTTGTCAAAGTCAATTCTTGATCTGCAGACACAAAAGGTTCGTTGACTGCGCCATCTTTTGTGTTTCTTAACGATTCTATACATGATTCTCTTTCTTATAATCTTGAACATATTGAGAATCACTTTGTTCTACGATGGTAAGATGTAGGCTTTGAAAGACTCGTTCAAGTTGTTCACGCTTATGTTGCACTTTGGGATGGAGCTATAGGCATGTTTGGCCCAGAATCTCGCACATATTTCTCGTAGATATGCCTGGGTTGAGGAATCAAGCAAAAATAACTTTCTCATCTCTCTCTCAAATTGCGCTGATGTTGTGGCCCTAGAAGTGCCCCACATTGCATCTTTGAACAGCCTGTCTTTAAATTGTTTTTGAGAATTTGCATATAGGTGTCAGATGAAAAAATGATGTTGTGCTTGCCATGCAAAGTCTCTGACAACTGGCACCAACCTCTACAAAAATTAACAATCTAAGTCAAACATTTGTACACAATGCATAACATAAACATAGATGGTAAAAACAATTAACCATACATTTTGCCGATCAGAAATGATTGTCTACCCATTGTCGGATGGGGTGTTTAGATCCTCAAGCAAAAATTCCAAAAACCAGCTCCAAGAATCCCTACATTCTGCTTCAACCACTACTACAGTAATTGGATAAATTTCATTGTTCCCGTCAATGGTGACAGTAGTGAATAGTTGGCCCAGAGTTGATCTCTTCAAGTGGCAACCAACCAAACAAATAACCAGTTTACCATAGTTCAATAGCCCCATCTTATATGCAGCCAAACACATGTACATCCTTTTAAATGTTGGACTGTGAGAAAGATCAATCCTCTCTAGCTAAACACACAGGGAGCTTTCAGGATTAGACCTCCGAATCTCCTCTTCATATGTCAATATGAGCTTGTATTTCTCATTGTCATCCCCTTAATTCATTTTTTGGGCCGCATTTCTTGCCTTTCTAGCAAGGTTGGGTGTAATGCTCACATTAAAATCCTTCCTAACAGTCTCAATTATGGAAGAAATGTCTCAGTCGGCCTGACTTTTAAATCTGTCCAAGTAATGTGTTTCCACCCAGCAGAGGAATGACAACTTTCCATTTTTTTTGAGCAAGTGTGAACGTCGTTATAGCTCTTTATTTAAACCATTAATTCACCATGCATCCACCACGTGCATCCTTCCTAGCAAGCAACCCTCAACCATTGAGAGTCAATGTGGGTGAATTTTATCTTGTACCCATTCTTCAACGCATGATCCACTATTTATTCTCTAATTTGATTCAAAGAACTATACTTCTTGCCAAAACACATACCAGCGAAAGAACATTATGCTTATGGTGGTCGTTGAGCCCTATCCCTTGTCTTTGTCACTAGATTCGCATTATGAACGGAGCTCCTCCTCGTCTAAAGTTGATGAGATGGAATGCACCACTATAGTAGTTTCGTCTCCAAATGCACATACATCATATGCCCAGACTGTGGATATGGGCTCCACTTCAAATGAGCACTTAACGGATTCCTGAACACTACCAGACGCCATTGGTGTTCAATAATTACTAACACTTCAAATTCATCTAGATGCGAAGAAAGCTCTAAGGTTAGATAATCGCTTAGGAAATCACAATGAGTGTAGTGTGAATTTATATAAGGCAGAGGATGTATGACGTTTCGCTCAGAAATTTTGATGTTCTGTCGCAAAATGTCAACCTTCCGCAGCAGAAAGTATGACATTCCATGAGGGGGAATGACAGACAAGGGGAAACGTTTATTCGTAATGACGTTCCTCCCTGAAAAGTATGTCGTTCTGCTAGAGAATGTCAATGTTTTGTGGAGGAATGTATGATGTTCCATGGAGGAACAAAAAACAAGAAACTTCATATTTAGCACTGATGTTCCGTGGAGGAACATGCAGCGTTCTACCACAGAACGAAAATTAAAAAGTTTAACGGTAAACGTGACAGCGATGTTTGCAGTGTCTATTTTCTATAGTTCAATGGTTAAGTTGTTAGCAAAAATACGTTAGTGGTTAACTTTTTATTGATCACAAAGTATAGTGGTTGATTTGTTAATTTTCCAAAAACTTTCAAACTAAATTTTCCAACATACTTCTAACTGATTCTTTTTATTCAATTAAGTACAAATTAGTTAGTTCTTTTAAATAGATAAACATTTTTTTAATATTTTTTGTCAATTAATTATTTTTGGTATGTCACTT
>CM039483.1:18602100-18637300 GCA_022433065.1 Begonia loranthoides
ACAAATGGTAAAGAGCCAAACCCCCACCCCATTCCCCTCAGGATAATATTGTCCACTTTGGGTAGAAGGCATTTTGGGGTTTACTCGAAACACGTTGTATTAGGTAAGGAGGAAAACCCTACTTATAAATCATGTATTTTCCCCTTTCATAAGCAATGTGGGATTGTGCATCCCCACTTATATAGGTCAGATCCTCACATGGGTCATCCTAGACTTCACAGGGCAAGTTGCCACAATCTCCCTCCCTTGAGGACCCGATGTCCTCTTCGGTCACACTTTTGGTTGGGACTTGGCTCTTTACCATTTGTAACATCCCCAAATCCTCCTAGTACAATATTTTTTGCTTTGAGCCGAAATCCGCACAATTACTTTCTTAGAATTAGCCCAAAATGTGTTGTACTAGGTAGGGAAGAGAACCCTACTTATAAATTATGCATTTTTCACTCTCACAAGCGATTTGAGATTGTGCACCTTCACTGATATGGGTCGGATCCTCACGTGGGTCATTCTGGCCTTCACAAGGTTGGCTGCCACAATATATAACGACGTAAATTTCAAAGCTTTTTTTAAATATTTTCTTTTGAGCAAAATGTGAAATGTTAAAGTCTTTAAATCATTACTTTACTAACAAAATAAATATCAAGTAAATGTAATGATAAAATATCACATGAAAATTCCACAATAAATAAAAGTCCACTTATAAAATTCTTAGCATAAAATTTCAATATTAAGTTCTTAGACAGTTCATAAAAACAAAACATAATTGTTAAAACATGACGGTGCCTTTTTAACAACATAAAACTTCATGAGCTACCATCACAAAACAACTGCCAAGGCTCACTCATGGAAACTCATCTTCAATAGCATCTTCCACAAGAGCATCCTTGCTATCATATATATCTACACAACAAGGTTCAAACTATGAGTCTAATGCTCAGTAAGCAGTGTAAATCAAATGCTATAAACATGAATTACATAATATGACATGATCATGATTTTTTTCTAACTTTTGCTTTATTTTTCTTTCTTTTTATGAATGAGTAGGCTTGGCAGTGGAACACACACAACTATTCTCCAACCTTTAGAGAGATGGTCTCTAACCTTTGGGAGACAAACTCAAACCTTTGGGAGTCAAACTCAATCCTTTGGGAGTCCTTCGTCAACTACCATGCATTTCTTATGCACAGCGACCTAGCAAACCTTTGGGTCGGTTTGTCCTGACATCAAATGGGAAAAAACTAACGGGCTTATGTACCCACTAGTCCAAACTTTGGGGACAGTCTGTCCTCACTTTCTTTTTATGTAATTTTCTTTCATTTATTATCTTTCTTACAAGGGACTCGTACGTGAAAACATATCATCTACATGCAACATAACATAACATTACATGAAAACATACCCTCTACATGCAACAAAACATATTATATTTCATCCAAACAGAGAGCGTAACAATAATAGGTTCACAAGAAATCAACTAGCACTATGAATAGAACATCTACTATAATCCTAACATTTACTCTCAAGATCATGTTATCAACATAAACTGAAAACGATAACTTAAACACCTTTGTACTATATCCTCACAAAAATAGGGTATCACTGTGAACAAAAGAACAAAATCTCAAAGCAACATGTAAATAGATCTTCAAAACTAGGTAATCATGACCAATAGAACAATACTTAAGCATCTTTGTGAACAAAAAACAATATCTCAAAACAACAGGTAAACAGATCCTCGAAAGTTATGTCATCATGACCAACAAAAATAATAATTAAGCAACTAAGTATCAAATCCTCGAACATTAGATTATCACAGTGAATAGAAATCAACTTCAAAAAATATAAAAAACAAATCCTCGAGTCAACAATATGAAAGTAGTAAACATCATAATAAAATCCTATCACCTTCTGGTGTAGGCCATGAGACCAAACACATGCATCACTACTTATCTGAGTTTTGCGTATCACAAACTGCTAATGCCTTACGCTTTGTTGAATTAAAACTCCCTTTGGCTTTTTCCAAAGAAAACCCACACCTTTCTCCAATTTCTTCTCTCAGTCACCAACTCAATTTCCTTTCTAGTGAACAAAAAGATCCTCTCAGTTTTCCTCTTCCCCTTTTATAATCCGAGTGCAAATCGGTATCTGCAAGCTAGATGATAGGCTGCAACCTTCCAATTGGGATTAATCCATTTCATTTTTCTATAATACACAACTACTTTGTGGCAAAATCATAGAGGATGCATCAATAGCTAAACGGGCAGAGCGTCGTTTGAATTTAAATTACCAGTACATCGGGTGTGGAAGTACAGGCTGTCATGGACACATTTGTGTCCGCCAAGAATATTCTCAGCGAATATTTATCCCGCTAAACCAAATCATTTTGTGCCATATCATATTTTCGGAAGCGTTTATGTCCGCAGATGTCTACGCTCCTACGACATCACTATTTAATCGGGTTTACATTAGTTAAAGCAACATCATTCCAATCCTTATTTATTTCACCACGAACGTATTTTTCCATTTGAAACGACGATGTTCTTTTAAATTCACAAACATGTTTAATCCTTCAGCGATGCTTTTCTCTTTCTCCCATACTCCAGCGACATTCTAATGGTCCACATTTCATCCTCAATTAAATCCAACGATTCTTCCTCCTTCCAAATAGAATCTTTCATAGCTGCATAAGCATCTTTATCTTGATCCAATGACCATCAACTGTCTTGATCCCTTGATGGATTGTGTAATCCCAAGGCAAAGTTCTCTATGATTTCTCTACGCATCCTCCTTTATAGATAGCATTGTATAGGAAGGATTATGTGAGATTTTTGGGGATATATGAAGTGCATGGAGAAAGCCCTCTAGAGAGAAATAAAGAGAAAAGATAAGAGGAAGAGAGCTTCTAGTGAGTGAGTTGTGAAAGAGCCAAGGGAGAAATTGGGAAACAGAGAAAAATGAGAGAAACAAAGGAAGAGGAAAAGAGAGGAAGGTCTCTCTGGAGAAAGAAGAAAAGTCGAGAGAGAGAGAGTTCTGTGAGGTGAGCTTCTGGAGAAACAGAGAGAAGGAGATAGATGAAGAAAAAGGGAGTGAGTTTTAGTGAAGGCCAGAAAGAAAAGAAGAGAGAAAGCTAAGAGGAATAGGAGAAGAAAGAAGAAGAAAGAAGGGAGAAGGAGAAGCTCTTGGGTCTCTATGGTGGGCCTCAGGTAATTCTTTCCATCATGGATTTATGGATTTTAGGTAAATGTTTGAAGGATGTTGTGGTTGGCTATGGAAACAAATGAGACTATTCCCTACTTTACAGCTTTGATATATAGACTCAGTTGGGTTGGGAAATATTAAGTTCTGTTAAATTGGTATATTGTTTATGTTTTGATAGGGAGTTGTTAGGCTCCACTGTTGTTATATAGTTTTGGGTTTTGGAACTGTTAAGTGATTAGTTGGAATTCTGTTATGGGAAATAATGGTGTCGAACTCCTTGAGGGTAATGAGCTGTAGAAATGAGATTAATAATCTGTGATTATTGATGATTGTTCATTTAATGATTTTGAAGGTACTAAGAAGAAGAAGAAAGTGCTAATTTCTCTAAGGACGACAGCGAGGTAAGTGGCATTGTTTGTGTTTGGTCTTTGGGGACTACTTCGCAAAAGTTAGGACTTCTTTGATGCATGTGTTGACTAGATTATTAAGTTACTGATTATGCTATTGTTCGAAGATGTTTTGTTGTGTGCTTGCTTGTTGTTTTAATGCTGTGTTTATTAGATTTAGGTTCTTTAAGTTAAGGATTTTGTTTATCATGCTTTAAGGACCTTATTGGTGATACGATAGATATTGATCATGTTTTGAGGATTAAATGGAGAATATAGAAATGTATACATTCACGAGCATTGCACGCATCATGGTTTTTGAATGTTACGAAAATGGTTTTACGTATACGTTTAAAAAGGAAACGAAAACAGATATTAAATGTAATAAACATAAATGGGCGTGTGGAGGTTCAAGAACCTCCATATATTAAATGTAACACCCCTAATGAATACAGCTCGTCCCACGTAGGGATTGAGTGACGGTTGAGCCCACATAGACTAACAGATGTATCCCTTCTTCTATACTAGAAATCCCTAAAATTTGGACTGATAAAGAAAAACATACAGAAAATGACATAAATGATAAGTTCTTTTCTAAAATGAAAATGCAATTGCATATATTTTATAAAACTACATAGCACGAGCATTTGCATATTTTATATCGCTTACTGAGTCTTAGGCTCATAGTTTAAATCTTGTGATGCAGGTATGCATGGAATGAAAAAAGGAACAGTTGATTAAGGATTTGCACGATTGGGGGCTTGGTGGTTGGTTAGGCTAAATGATTAAAGGAAAAAGGTATTTGTAAAAATATTGTTAAATGTTTATCTTTGTAATTTATGACACATTTTTATAAGTTGGAAAGGTTTTAAAGAAAATAATTTTATGTATCGCATTTTCAACCGTTTTGTTTTACTAATAAAAACCTTCCGCTATATTTATAAAAGAGAAATATCTTCAAAATTATATATTTTAAATGTAAGGAAAATAGAGTCATTATATTAACAATCTTCTTCTCTCACCTGCCCAATGAAACATCTTGTCATGCAAAAAAGTCACATCCTCCAACGGCCTTCTAAAACATGGTCAATAAGAAATAGTTTAATGAGGTTTACACTAGCTAAATTCATACCTTTTATAGTTTATACCTTATAATATTATGGTAACCCAAAAATCTTCGTCCGAGACTTGTTTGTGTCCATGATGTGTGTATGGTGGCTCTTACGTTGCAAAAATAGTTGAAACCACTTCAAAAACATCTACAAAATAAAAGGAACACTTACATTTGAAAAATATAAATGCATCAAAGAAGATTACTGACATGTAATCGATGCAAATGCAGAGTCACACGACATTAAACCAACCACTTGAGGCAACATAAGATGGACACAATAAAATGATCGTTTTCCTCCAAGTCTCGTGTAAACATGTAAGTGTTTGAATAGTAACACTAAAAATCAACACTAGTGCATGTGTTTCTTCACAATGCACAACAAAAGGAGGTTGAGCACTTGATTTCATGAGAGGGAATATTTGCAATATAAATTGACGCATAATCAGATATGAAATAAAGAGTGTAACAATCATTTCGGTTCATATATTTCAGGAGGTCTTAATTGGAATATAAAGCAAAATAGAATGGCGTTGTTGGAGGCTTCCTCTCGTAACTCATTCAAAAGAAGGCGAGGATGTAGATCATATTGAAGGAAAAATAAACTACTACTGATTCTAACTCTCTCACCAGACAAAATGAAAGCTAGAAACCTCTTCCATTTGATGTAGAAATGGAACTACCATTGTCCCCAACAAAAGAACTTGGTCGTATTTGGTATAGTTTTTTATGTTCGATTTCGTGCCATCACACTCCACGATTTCCATGCCCGTAGGACATAAAAAAACATTCAGCCACTTAAATGTGTTTAACAAATGAACCCAGCTCGGCTCAACACGTTCCCTCGTTAGTCCGAGAATTTTCGGGCTCATTTGACATGTCTAGCTCAAGCTAGTTGCATCAAACCCAGCTATTTAGTATGTAACAAAAGAGCAAATCTTGGAGTTGCAGTAGGCGAATGACATCGATAATGTTTCAAAAAATTTACAACTAGTAGGATAGAAGAAACAAGCAACGACTATAAAAGACCTCAATTTTTTATGAAAAATACATCGGCTCCTCATATTTTGGAGGTTCCAGCTTAAAAAACACGGCTATTGTTTCAGGGCTGAGACGGGGTCGGGGATGAGGGCGGCTTGAAATCTGGATACTGCAAAGCCCAAGAACATGAATTATTAGAATCAATGCTTTCTGCCTAATGATGATGATTAGAAGGAGATTACTGAATATGAAACATTACATAAGGATATGGTGAGTGAGTGTCTGAAAATCCAGAGAGTGGTTCAGCTTTAACTTCTGGTTTGGGCACTGAATTAATCTCCTTCGCAAATCCTGCATCTACTTTCAGCTCCGGCGGAGCAGTTTCTGAAGTTGTCACCGGAAGGCCTGCACTCGTATCCGTAGGTGCAGGGAGAGACTTGGTAGTCACGAGTGTCGGCAAAAGAGCTGCTCCGATTTGCTGAAATTCCCAGCCGTATAATATAAAAGATAAAACCTTTTGGGGTAAACAGAATAAGAATAGTTCAATCAGAGCAAAAAATAAAAGATACCAGACCTTCATCTCATCAACAAGTTGTTTTGGAGCAATCTTGGTGTTCAAAAACTCATCAACCTCTTGCAGAGTTTTCTTTCGGTCCTGTCATGTACATGCCGGTGTTTGTCAAATCGAATCAAAATCACATATACAACTCCAACCCGCGGATCATAAGCAAAGTTTGGACGAGAAGCAGATCAAGATGATCAACAAAGACTACGACAACACTCACATAATTTGTTAAAAGTAACGATAAAATGGCAAAGCTCTATCGTAAGTCATCAATCGTGCTATATTATTTGCAGCCTCACCTCTGCATATAGCAGTTTCTTGCTCGCTAACTGAAAAAGAGCAGCCGAGCCCAGAAGTTGGAGTATTAATTCAACCTATTGAGATTAAACCACCCATTGCCATGAAAATCAAAAACTATATTTCAGAAAAGAAAAACAGGCAGTAAGGGAGGGACATAAGCCAACCTCTTGGAAAGCAACTAATCCCAACCCAGTGGCCGTAGCAATACCGAGGGCCACACCCAAGCCATCAGTGCCCTCCTGCAAATACAATTAAGATTTAATAATGGAATGGATGGGAATGTGACGATCGCATGACGAAAACGTTCTTCGGGAGATCAATACTTTATGAAACATGTGCAAACATCTGTGGATGGAGATATGCAGAGAAATACAAACTACCCTCTCCAAATGGTATCTAAGTAACTGCATATGTTCTAAATCAAGCACTTTTGAGATGCTAAGAGATAAACATACTCCAAATACATCACTAATAGCATCTGTCAACCCCCCAAAATCGACACTGAAAGCTTTTCCAGGCGCTATCCAAGGTAGACCACTTTTCTGCAAGCAAAATTCAATTTAAAAACAATTATTTTATTGAAAAGAGAAACGCAGAATTTAGATGATCAATAAAAAAGGGCAAGGATTATGGTAAAGACCACCCATCCCCTCGGTCCTTCCGCCCCGTCTTTGATCCCGTATGCAGCCTTGAATCCATTCACAGTTGCCAACTCCGCCACCAATTCCGAGTTTCCATCAAATCTGGCTTCCAATAGAAAATGTACAATTCTTGTTGTCAGGAGATTAAGTGTTGCAGTGATAAAGAGGATGACAAATCAAAAATTCAAAGCTCAGCTCTTGAATTTGAATAGAGCTTCCTTCTTTTTGCATCGTAATCTTTACACTAATGAAATCAAAAGGGAATTTGTAGTCCAATTTTCAGATTTGGTATCTGCAGGCTCTCTAATATTAGAAACCTTACTTGTCTAAAATGAACAATGTCGTAGTTTCAGGTTGCTTGAACTTCAAAGAAAGTTTCTTCAAGAAACCTTGCTTATCGTCACCCTTGTAAAAAATGGAGATACCCTTCTTCTTCAATCCTCGGAGATCTGGACTTCCGGCTCGCTTGATGTCGGCCGGCGATCTAATATCAAGCAGCTGAGCATTGCCCTCTGCCCTCAATTTTGCGTACGTATTTCTTGCAGACTCAACCCCCCAAGCCTTAGACTTGCCCAGAATCTGAGATAAAATCAAAGGAAGCGCCAAAAGAGCAGCACCGCCGACCACCACTGCAGGATTCTCAACGCCAAAATTTATGAGGCTGTTCAAAACTGAAGTTACATCGAAATCCTTAGATGGAGAAGACGTCAGAGGTTGTTGGAGGGCCTCGTCGTAAGTTAAAGCTCCGGCAATCCCTGTGTTTAAGGCTGAAGACAAGCGGACTAGGCCGCCATTAACAGAGCTTGAGAAACACTTCCTTAGATTTGATTTACTGGTGATAGAAGTAGAAGAAGTCGGCAATTTGAGTGGATACGCAGAGGGGAGTGAAAAATGCTTTCTGGGTACGTTTTTTCTGTCAGAAAGGAGAGCTAAGGGGCTTAAACTGGCAACATTGAGGGCCTCCATAGCATAATTATGAGCGGGGAAGAACTTAGTAAGAGAAAACCATGGGAGATAGGAAGGGTTTAGGGAGATATTTGTTGGGTTTCTTTGTCGGGAGAAGATAGAATGGAGAGGA
Organism: Begonia loranthoides; assembly: GCA_022433065.1. Lineage (NCBI taxonomy): Eukaryota > Viridiplantae > Streptophyta > Magnoliopsida > Cucurbitales > Begoniaceae > Begonia > Begonia loranthoides. The sequence goes on from CM039483.1 coordinate 18,610,361, forward strand.
TGAAAAGAACTTAGCTTTTGTGGGGAGAAGTTTGGCTGTGTGTATTGGATGGAAGAAGATGATCAGAGAACCGATCATTGAACAACGCGTGGAAAGATGAATGGTTGATGATGAATCAAGAGCAGAGCGTTCCTTGGGTTTGTGTGGCTGAAAATGAAGGCTGGAAGAGATGTAGTTTAGAAATCTAAACTCAAGTAGAAGCCGTCGTAGCGTTGCAGTACAACACAACAGTACAGTCGGACATCAATGACAGTAAAAAAAAACACAGAACGGTCGTCGGTCGGAGAATTCAAGTAACTGATTTATATTTTGTCCTATCCAAAGTTAGGACAAAAGGACTTAGTGCCTTCATCTGAGTTGAAGAAGAGTGGAATTTCATCAGATTGGTTAATCTTTCCCTTCTGTTTAAATTGGATAATCAAAATTCTGGATCTGATTTGCATTTGCTGAAGAATTTAGAGTAGCTTTTGGAGCTTCCTGTGTGAAATTCAGCAAGCCATAGAAGAACTCCTTTCCTTGGATGGACGCTGTCGAACTCCCCTGTATTTGATCTTCCTCTTTCTCTTTCGATAGCTTCGGCTGAGTCAACAAATTTGGAAGGGACGCAGCAGGACTTTGTGGGGACAGACTAGATTAACTTATGGCGAGGTCTCAGGGCGAAAATAGCATACATATTTTGACCTCCGAGGAGCCGGAAATGTAAAATTCTTCCTCCTCGCCGCCTTCCCGTTCCAGCAAAATATTATTGACCGGCGTAGCAAGGAAAACCAAAGGAAACCAGAGCAGAGAGACTGACGTTATCTTTTAAAATGCGGAATTTTTTTTTGAGGTTTTTGGTTTTTTTAAACGAAACAACGTTGTGAAATATAAAGTGTATGATATCTACGGAATAAATTATTTTTGTTAATAAATAAAATACTCAATAAATAATATAAATATCGTCCTTAACATATTAAAATAAATATTAAAAATCAATTAATCAAGTAATGTTAATTAATTAATCAAGTACTTAGAAGTTTCGACCAAATAATAGATTACTTTTATTCTCTCCAAAAAAGAAAAACATTCCCACCAAGTCCTTGGTAAACTGGTTGGGCAAGGAATGTTAGAGATTAAGCTTCATTTGAGGAAAAGAATGAAAGCTGGTTGGACCAATCATGAAAGAGAAGAAGAGGCGACCATGATGCAGTTCAAATGCAATCAATATTTGGAAGTGTGAGAGGTTTCCTAAATTCATGGTATTGATAACTGTAACTAATGCAACCTATTTTGATTGGTTCATTTACAGTCAACCAATGATTGAAAGTGATACTTGTAATTAATGTAACCAATCACTTCATCGTTTTTAGTTATCGTTGTACGCGCCTATGCGTGTCAGTTTATCTAAATTTTCAATTCTAGTGTTTGCTTTACAATGGCAGAAAGTGAAACCAATCAGGCGAAGGCGAAGAAAGGAGGCAGAGGGAAGCAGAAGATTGAGATCAAGAAAGTGGAGAAGACGAGCAATCGCTATGTCACCTTCTCCAAGCGGAAGGCCGGACTTTTCAAGAAGGCCGCCGAACTTTCAACATTGACCTGCGCGGACGTCGGAGTCATCGTTTTCTCTCAAGTTGGAAAAGTATACTCCTTCGGAAGCCCTAGTGTCGACGCTGTCACTGATCGCTACCTCCATTGCAGCAGTTCCCCTGAGGAGGTAGGCGCAGCGGAGGAGTGTTTTGAAAGATCCAAGGAGAAAGAGGAGTTCTGGTGGGAGAGGCGGACGGAGGAGATGGGTTTGGAAGAGTTGCAGAGGTTCAGGAGGTCGCTGGAGGAGCTGCGGAAGAAAGTGTGGGAGAGAGCGCAAGTGACGGCGGAACGGGAGAGCATGTTGTACTTGGAATATATCGACAATGGAAGCGAGGATCAGTCCTTGGATTCAGAAATAATGCGATGGCTGGGCGAATGAGGAAGAAAGGACTCGGACTCAGAGTCGACGAAACTGGAATTTTGAAGGAAGGGGGGGGGGGGTATTGTTTTCTTTATTCATGGACAGATTAATTAGGTCAACACTGAACAGAGATAGACGGTGACGAAAGAGTCATTGTACAGGGGGCACATAATATAAAGTTTTTTGGCATTTTCCTTTTACTTTCATGTTGCAGAAGTAGTCTTACACGCTCGAATTCTCTCTCAAGATTTAACCTTTCCATTTTCGATTGTCGTTCTTCTCTCCAAATTGAAAAAGACAACATGGGTTTGTGGGAAGAAAGAGATTTTGATATTTAACATGTCGATGAAGTCAGCAGTATTGGTTTCGGTCTGATATACAAATTTATCTGCTATTTTGGAAGCCACAATCATATAATTTATTATCATCTGGCAGTGAACGTTGAGCACTTCAATGGATAGGGCTCTCCCACTGTGCAGAAGATAAAACAAATACCCCTTTTCATTTCCCATTTTTCCTTGCAATGATTGAAAACACAAATCCAAAAAGAGCGGAATCAATGTCTCAACAATGAGTTTAATCTATAATCTCATTCCAGCAGTCAGAAAAAAAAAAAGAATTGAAGAAACTGACCAACTCTGAATAACTAGTAGTGGCCATTGGCTTCCTAAAGGATGTCAAAAAAGTAATCCAAACCTTGCCCAATTTCCCATACAGAAATCCCGGTCCCCCATGATTGAGCTTCCTCTAGCCGCGCAGATATCGACATAATCGACGGATAAAAAACAGCATGCTTTTTGTTGTTGTCATCAGAGTATAAGAAAAAGTGCTCCGCGCTGTTCTTCTCCCACTGCAACAATGGTTTGTGCTTCTCCAACAAAGACAGATAATCCCTCCCAACTATAGCTCCTCCTGACCCTACATTATCGACAATATTTTAAGATACGACACTTTGAAACTACTAAGGAATTTCAAACACAAACAACACAAATATATCCATTACAGATCTATTCTTATACCAAACTACCAAATTCAAATAAGCCTACATTACTAGTATGCCAATTGGTGAAGTTCAAGCCATAGGGTCAACACTAAAAATCAATCACCGTCTTAGGAGAACTGGAATAAATATGCAGCTCATCAACAAGATTTTAAAATTAAAAAATCTTTAGATGTAAAGCGAAGATAGAATTGAAAAAGTGACCTCCACCTTCTTTGAGGATAAAATCATTTCCATAGAAATTGATACCCATAAATATTTTACTGGCAAGGTTTTGTGCAACGCTTCCTTTGGCAAGTAGAAGCTGCAATGTTGATCGAATCCAAGCTAAAGGAGCATTGGGGCCCGGGTTTTGAGGATTAGAGAAATCATAGGTCATCAGTGAGAATCCATCCACTGCATCACTCAATATTTGCAGATCTTTTGGCCCAAAATCATGTCCTTGGAGGTTTTCCGAATGTGGTGGACCAATGACATACACCAGTTCTAAATGTCGTTTACCATCCCTACCCTCAACTAAATGCAAAGCCTGTCCGAGCTGTCTAATAAACTGTAATGCCTACGAATTGCAAATAAAAAATATTCCTCAAAACATCTACTATCAATTACTAACTTCAAAATGATATCAAACTTCAAATACCACAAGAGTTACTATTAGCAAGGTGTAAAAAGTAACACAATTTATACATCAGGAAAGGATACCACGACTCTACTTTCAAGTGAACCATTCATTTTATTTTTCTGAGATATATTTTGATTCCTACAAAGAGGATTGAGTTACACACTTAATTCTAACACTGTTAACATTGTAACAGACTAAAGTTTGAGTCCGACGGGCAATCTGGGTAAGGAATGGGCATAGAACATGAACACATAAATGTTAGTCTTAAAAGAATCAATACATACCAACTTCCTTGTTTCTAAATCATGCAAGATGCCATATGCAGCCCATCTTGACCAAGATTCTATTACAACACCATCATAACCCATTTCCCTAGACATAAAGAAGGAAGTCAATATAATGTATAAAACTATACAAGATACAGCTTATCAAATTATCATTCGCATAACAAAGTAGCCACATTGCACATTGTTAACTCATAGGAAGAAAGTAAAATTTGAATTTCATAACTGAATAATGATATATGGAGCAGCGAAGAGCTGTTAATAGTAGAGTAGCATCTGCCTCATTAACAGAGAGTAACACAAGAGTTCCCCAACTAGCCTATAAAATCTATTTTAATTAGTAAACTAAGATGCTTGCAATTATTCACGACTTCAACACAAATATTTAAGTTGTACAGCTTACTTGCATTCTGTCACAATAAGGTCGATGGCTCTATCCCTTTGCCCCTTCTTTTTAAGAAGCTTTGTTGGAAGTGCTTCAAGAACCACTCTGGGCAACACCTGTAAAAGAAAAACAGCTATTGTTAAAAGCACATAGTCCACTTAGACTTTTACAAAAATCCTAAGTGGCCTTTCCTTGGGACATGGGAACAACACAATTTTATCATAGAATGAGAATAGAAATACAGAAATCCTAAGTGTATACTCTAGTTTTACTGTCTCAATGTACACTCTGATATGTCATTAGTCAATTTGTAAAATAATAGATCGTAAATTTTTTCCACTCAATGTAGTAATCTCATAGAAGCAACGTCAAAATTTTCCTACTTTCAGCCTTTATATCGTTATTCAAAATCTGATTCAAGCTCATAAAGTACCAAATGAAAAACAAATAACTCCTAATTGTACCAGAGCTTCTCCCATCCTTCTAATATCTGAGATCCATCTTTCATCAGCATTATGTCTTCCCTCAAGAATTAGGTTATTACCTTGACTACCAATATGAAACAAGTAAAAAAGGTCAATGATCTATTAATAAAAGGAAGCATGCAAAGGGAATCTTTCCTTTTTTTTTTTTATAGCAGACATCTTGGAAAAAATATTGGATGACGGTCTCAAATGTAAACATATCAATCTTTATTGAAAATTGAAATATGGAATTACTTTATAATACTCAAACAAACATCAAAATTTAATTATCATTTTCTATAGCAGTTCTATCATGGAAAGATCCTACTATAAATGACGTTTTTATTGTAGGTGATAAAATTTTTAAACTGTAGTTGTACAAACATTCAACTAGAAAGGAATTAACAATGTCTGCAAGTGGTCACAGAAAGCTTCGATTAGGAAGTTGTTTCTACTTATGTTTAGTTTGTAATAAATCAAACAGAAGTCTAGAATTGAACAAATAAAACCATCTTCACTTTCACTTTGAAGTAATTAACACAATTGTGCTTTCTAAAGAAGCAAAACAAATAATAAGATTGGTACACGAAGCTATAGTAATATTTTCTTCTGTATCACCAATAGGAGTATATTTGTGTCTACTTTAGTAAGTTCAATAAAACATGTTACACATAGTTGAATGCATAATGAACTTACATCGAAACAAATAATATAATTTTATTTTATGTTTTATATGGGCATGAACTAAAAATAAGACACAGACCATTTTTTGTCTCTAAGCATTAAAAATTGGACAATTATTTCAATTTGTAATACGTAGAAAGATCAAGAATGCCCTTGACGCAAAAGAAAAAAGAAATGAAAACCACACCTCTTACATGAAAAAAAATGCTTGATCCCTTATAAAGGTGAAAGGCCAATCCAAGCATTATACGCTGCTTGGTAAAATTTCAAAACAATACACAATTAAGCATAAATTATCGCACATACCTTTTCAAATCATACCAGATTGGTGATAAATGAGTAAATTTTGAGCTAAACTTCTTGGCCAAATCAAAACCCCCAGAGTTCCTGTATATAGCCAAACATCAGTAGCAATTCAAGTGTTTCAAGTTTTTTTTCATCAAATAAGTTGGCAAACCAAAGACAGTACTTCCAGAAGAAAAATTAAAATGGTTACAGAACAGAAGATTGAGATGCACACACATATTAATATCCAAATGAACCCCCAGGGCATAGCGAATCCTACTGAGTGTGTGAAACATAATTATAGAATGATATGAAAAATAACATAGAGAAACATTATATACTGTACATTTTATGCATCCAAAACGATTTTACTTTCCATTCATTGCGTTTACCAGTCAATATATATACATATAACAATTAGTTATTGACAGCTTTCAGAATAACCATTCCCAATTTAACTATTTCATCCAACAGAAGGAAAGGAATATCCTTCCTCTCGTTATATTTTGACTCAACATGAAAATTGACAAAGACGTCAAAGCTTCATGGACATACCAAGGAGTAATGTAGGCAAGCACCGGATACTTAAAATGCCGCTGAAAAGTATTTTCCGAAACCCGGGAGTGATCCTGCACGAAGAGAGCTCAAACTAATTCAAATGTTCAATTATATGGCAGAGTGTTGAAGAAGAATCCTCGAATAATCAATAACCTTTATTTGAGAGCTCAGAAAATAACGAATAACCAAAATGCTACCACTACGAGAATAAATTAAAAGCTCAATCAGGTCCAAAAGATATGAAAGCTCAACTGAAGTTAATTCTAATTTAGAATGCTTACGTACACAATCTCACTGTCCTGCATTTTTTGACTCATGATCGAGCAATGAATTGAATACTACGATAAAGTTCCGTACAGAAACTCACTCTTAAGATGTCTTCATATCTCATATCATTTTCAGCGAGGCCACGACGTTCCGAATTAGAGTCCCGGCGTTTTGTTTCGGGGGGATTAGTGATGCGGTATGCGATAACCGAAATAGCAGGCAATACAATGAAGAAGAAGAGGAAGATGAATAAGAGCTTGCGCTCAGAGACAGAATCGACGAACTGATGCCGCTTAGAGGAGGATTCAACTCGGCCTTCCGAGCGGTTAGAACTAGAAGTCTGCCCAACCTGTCTATCTCGCCTTCTGACCATTGATGACGAAACAAGCTACTGCCGCCAAAGGAAACCTTCTGGTATCGCAACTGTAAAACTAGGTGGTACCGACTCCGGCCTGAAAAAGGCTCTGCTCATCCAAACAAAGAGCAGGTTGGATTGGCTCATCTAAGTTAATGACGTTAATCTTAAACAAGCTGACTGCGAAAACTAGAACTCATTGTCCGGCCCAATATCTGCAAGCAGGTATGGCCCAACATTGACAGGTCAGTTGGACTAGTATAGGTTAGATTTTTAATATTGGGAAATTAACCAATCAATCATCGTACTTTGTTATCAATGACAAACCAATCATTAAAGTATTTTTATTAACAAATTAGCCACTGAACTATAAAAAAAGTCATCTCAAACATCGCTGTCACGTTTATCGTTAAACATATTGATTTTGTTTCGCGACGGAACGTGTACCATTCCGCCTCGAAATTATATTTTCAAAAAATAACGTTCTAATATTGACGGTCCGCTACGGAACGTGTCACGATCTGTCGCGGACGTCAATATTTCACCACAGAATAAGGATGTTCCACGACGGATCGTCATGCGTCGTTTGACTTGTATAAATTCACACTATACTTATCGCAATTTTTTCAGTGATTTTGTCTAGGGATGGGAATCGGTTTGGTTCAAACTGAATAACCAAACTGAACCGATCAGTTTTAGTTGGTTCGGTTCGGTTCTAATAAGGGAAAAAATAGTTTATAACCGAACCGAACCGAACCGACATTTTCAGTTTGATTCTCGATTTTGTGAAGTCAAAAATTGATGATCCGAACTGAACCAAATTATCTCCCTTTGTCATTTCGAGCCTTGCACCAGTGAGCCCTACCACTGCCAAAAAAGAAAATGCTGTCGGCTGAAAGCATCGAGTCGAGACTTGAGACCCTGAAAACGCGTCCCTCCCTTCATATCATCTGATCTCTCCCGACTCCCTCTCACTTCTCTGTCGAGTGTTGACTTCAATCTCTAGGTCAAGCTTCTCTCCTGCAACTCTCTCCATTCTCCATCTTCATCTCCATCTCCATCTCCATCTCTCGAAAACACGGCCACACGTTGACCCTGCTCTCTCTAGCCGAAGGCGGACATCAACGAGTGACGAAGACAACGAACTCTCACCGACCAGCATCTGCCCTCTCTGGCAGTTTTGCGACGAATTCTCACCGACGAAGACAGACGTCGGTGATTCAAACTTCTGCGATATGAAAATCTAAGCTTCTGCGATCTGAAGATCTAAGCTTCTGTGATCAGCTTCTGCGATCTGTAGATATAACCTTCTGCGATCAAACTTCTGCGATCTAAAAATCTAAGCTTTTGCGATCAGGTTTGCATTCTAATCTGTCAGAAAAAACATTTTCAATAACGAATCTATCTGTGAGCCCCAATCCTTTTGATGATGATCAAGGAAAGGGGGCTCCCCCACCTTCCAATTCACTTAGTTGGTCTACGAGGAACAAGTACAAGACGATTTCCATGACGATGGAGGATTGGAGAACCAATTTGTGCAAGAGTTGGAGAATTATGCAATCTACAGGGCTGAAGAAACTACAAATTCGGTTAATGGATTCCTAAAAATTACTGAGGAGATTCGAGAGGATGCTACCAAAACTTTGGTAACTTTGCATCAACAGGGCGAACAAATTACTAGGACCAATATGGTTGTGGCCCACATTGATCATGATCTTAGTCGAGTATGTCATGCTTTTCTTAACATTAATTTTTGTGCTTTGCGTTTACTTATCTTCATCATCAAATTTCTTTTGAAGTCATCATATTATTTGTTCAACATGTAGAAGTTTTCCATGGATCAATATGCATGCAGCTGTAGTTTTTCGCTGTTGTTTTATTATCTAGTCGTTTTTTCGTCTCTTTCATGTATAAGGGACTACTAAGCATTGAAAGAAATGGATAACCATTTTGAGCCTTGATACCAATTTTATTGTTTTTCATTTGCACAAGATGATGAAAGTACCATCGCACTCTTTTCGATTACCGAGTTGTATTTTCATGGTCCCGCTATTTTTCTGTTCATTGGAAGTGAAATCAATAACTTGTTTGATTCACTTTTCAGGGTGAGAAGCTTCTGATCAACCTTGGGAATGTTTTCCAAGACCTGGAAACCAAAGAAAACTTGTGAGGTAAAAGGTCTTGAAATGAGAAGAGGTTAATTTTCTTATTTCCCCAGAATTTGGCTTTGGGTAGCTCAATCGTGAGATAACCGTCTGTTGAAGGTAGCTCAATTTGAAGATCTAAGCTTCAGATTTGCGATTTGCGATTTGTAATTTGCGATATGCGATCTGCGACAGGAGTATTTATGGTTAATGTATTGTTTTGATCATTTATTTTCTGGAGTGATTTGAATGTTTGTAGTGTAGGGAAACTGCATAGTATGCATAATGCAGGAATGTTGGGATTGTTGGATATTTGAACTTGAACTGATGGCTGTGGAATGTTGGGATTGTTGGATATTTGTTTTAGATATGCTCTAGAGTGTTTGGTATTTGAACTTCACAGTTTGTAGTGGAGTGAAAGAACTGAACCGATTAGAACCGACTTAAAACCGAGTAAAAAATTGAAAAACCAAACCGAACACATAAAAATTAAGGCCATGAAAAAACCAAATTAAAACCGAAACCGAACCGATTAGAACCAAAACCGAGGTTCGGTTTTCACGATTCTCGGTTCGGTTTGGCCAAAAACTGAACCGAACAGAACTGTTCCAACCCCTAATTTTGTTAGTGATTAGTGAACCCTAGAGATTTCTGAAAGTTGAATTTTACTGCATTTTAGCGAAGTTGAAACATTTGTTGATTACCAATGGCGTCTTGGAGAGTCTAGAAAACTGTTATTAACTGTCAAGTTGAAGTGGGGCTCACATCCATAGTTTTGGAAAATGAAGTACGTGTAATTGGAGACAAAACTACTATAGTGGTGCATTATGTCTCGACAACTCTAGATGAGAAGGAGCTTTGTTCATTATGCGAATCCAGTGACGAAGACATAGACATGGCCGAGAGTAGGCCTCGACAACCACAAGTAAAATGCACGTTTGCTGGTATGAGACTTAGCAAGAAGTATAGTTTATTGAATAAAATTAAAGAAGAAATCATTGAGCATGTGTTGAAGAATGGGTACGGGATAAAATTCACCTACAGTGACTCTCGTTGATTGAGGGCTGCTTGCCAAGAATGATGCACGTGGCAGATGCATGCCTAAAAAATGCAAGGCGAAATGACATATCAAATAAAGTGCTATAACGACATTCACACTTGCTCGAGAAAGATGGAAAGCCGTCATGCCTCTGCCAAATGGGTGGCAACACATTACTTGGATAGATTCAAAAATCAAGCTGACTGGGATCTTCCTTCCATAATTGAGACAGTTATGAATGATTTTAAAGTCAACATCACACCTAGCCTTGCTAGAAGGGCAAAAACAATGAACGAAGAGAATGACAATGAGCAATACAAGCTTATATGCTCCTATGCCGAGGAGATTCGAAGGTCTAATCTTGGAAGCTTGCTCCGTATTCAACTAGAGAGGACTGATCCTTCACACAGTTCAACATTTAAAAGGATGTACATGTGTTTGGTTGCATTCAAGATGAGCCTGTTGAGATGTGGTAGATCGGTTATTTATTTGGATGGTTGCCACTTGAAGGGAGAAACTCTGGGCCACCTACTCACTGCTGTCAGTATCGAGTAGAACGATGGAATGTATCCGATTACTATAGCAATTGTCACGACCCGAAGACGGGCCTAACAGAACCGCCGGGTCAGGCGACCCGATCCTCATAGAGAACCCGATCACCCAGCCCAAGGCGTGAGTTTTTGCGGAAGACTTATAATATTTAATTCGGCCCAAGGTAATATGGGCCTAGGTCCGAGTAGGGATCACGAGAAGATAACAGTGCATAAATTAAAAATACAATCCAAGTACTGTGCAACAAATCCAAAACCAACTGTGTTTAAGGTTTACAGACCCAAATGGAAACATAAATGTCCTCACCAAATAACGATAAATCACTCAAGTAGAAATAACAAAACGCTTCAACTCCTGCTCCACAGCTGCTCTTGCCTTTACCTGAAGTTTTGGGGGGGAGGAGTCGTTTGGGATGAGTGACTAACTCAGTAAAGTATGGCTATACTAAATGCACCTCATGCAAAACTGGTTTTGTACATTTTTCGAAAACAAGGTTATGTTTCATTCTGCCGTACATGGATTTTTAAAAATCACTTTAAAACTCTTTACCCTTTTACCAAACCGACCCAAGGGTCGTCGATGAGGCTTTTATTAAAAATCTTGCTGTATACATAGACAGCTATACCTCGTAAAATAGGCCATCATCGTTTTCCAATTTGAAAACGTCGTCAGTGAAAAGGGGTGGTCACTCATGGACTCACCCGCCACACAACATAGAAGAGGTGGTCACCCGTCGATGACAACACCTTATGAGGCAGGAATAATGACGACGATCCGAAGATTCCGTACGTCACCCGAGTTGCCGGCGCACCTGGCTGCACGACACAACCCGTATAATCGTATAATCGTATAATCAAATAAAACGGATACAGTTGCTCGCTATATGTGGACTTAGGATAAACAAGTCTCAGCGATTGACAACCGTCTGATCCGTGGGACAAATCCTGGCCAGGTTTAGGGGCTTGCGACCCAAGGAGGCGTCATCACCCTCCCATACGAGGTTTACGACTTTCAGGAGTTTCAACCTGAGGACACGTCACCAATGCCCTACCTATAATTTTCGCACGTCAAACAATCAACCTTCACGCAGCAGAAGGTATCAAAGGGGATGGCGGATCCATCCCTCAACATGGGCAAAATAAATCTCAACCATGTACGGAATTTAAACTTGAGAAAACATACTACTAATAAAAACGGACGTGCTGTCGAACAGTCCCCGTCATTTTCCAAGTGTGGTAGTCCACAAAATAATCATTTTGGAAAACGGAATAGGAAGCAATATAACGCAAGAGGTATAGAAATCCCTACCTTGACGGCGGTCTGCCTTACCAACCAGAGCAACCAATTACGCAAGAATCGTATCTCACTCGCTGAAATTGACCAAGCCTGACAAATGTATAAACGCGAGAATATCATAATTAAATTTTAGAAAAATAAGCGAGGGTCCTATACAAAGACCAACCAACTTGCAAAGAATTCCAATAAAGTTTCCAACTTTATCTAACAATATTTCTTAAACTGATAATCCAAATCACGAACACCTACACGGTTTTAAAATCAAAAGTCTCATTCCTTTAACATTGATAGATTCCATTTCAACCATACAAGCGATTCGAGTATGTATAATGTAACAATAACTATCAGCTTCTCAACCTTATCCTAACTTATCCTTTTATTCAGCAACCCATAACAATTTAAATCTATCCATGATATTTGGTCCCTCAATCTAGCAACCCATATATCTGGAAAATTCTCAATTCCTAAACAGTAGCAGAACAGTGCATAGAACTCTACCCAGCTAACAACTTTAAACAAACAGAAATCAACAGATATCTCCATCTCAACATTGACAGTGCACGAGGAAACCAGAACTCAACCAATTGACAGAGTACAAAAAAATACAGCCTCTGATCTATCACCAAAAACAGAACCCATTATCGATGAGCATTTCAACTAAAATCCCTCAACATAATGAAATCGAACTCTGTCCTAAATGGCAGAAGAAAAATCCACCAAAACAACGATTCACTCCAAATCAGAAACAAATCCACATTCAAGACTAAAAATTCGGAATAAGAATATCCAGCATTGAACTCATCACGAAATGGAAACGGAGCAGCAAATCGAAATAAGCCTCACCGAAACAGAACAGAATCGTGTTCTGTTTACTTGCCGGAATCGGATCCGGAGCTGCTGTCGCCGGAGTTGTTCGTCCGGAATCCTTTCGATCGATCGCTGTAAACCAAATCACCAATCAACCAACGACATCATAAATCCCAAAATTAACATCGGAATAAAACTCGGATCGAAAAATCTCACCCACTGAACAGATCGGAATTGTCGCCGGAATCGAAAAACAGGTTCAGCCTCGGAGCTCCCGTCACCGATCCGAACTCGTCGCTGCCGGAGCCGGAAAATGGGCTCGATTTTCAGAACTCCCGTCACGGATCCGAGATCGCCGCTCGCCGGAATCGGAGGAACACGCTCGGGTTGAGCTGTTCCGTCGCCGGCGTCGCTCGGATCGGAAGCCCGCAGCCACCGGCGTCATTCCTCGCCTGATCGGAGTCGTCCATTCACGACCGACATCGTCGCAGCGCCGTCGCTCGGAAGCCGCCTCACCTCGTCGGTCGGACGTCGTTCGTCGGCGTCCCTCATCGCCGTTCGTGCTCGGTTCCTGCCGGCTGCCACTCGGAGCGCCTCAGACGACGTCAACCGTCGTCGTCCAACCGCGGTTCTCCCTCTCTCTCGCGAAAATCGCCCGGCCGGCGCCTCTCTCCCTTCTTCGGTTTCTCTCCATCGGCAGGGGAGTGATTTTGGGGGAAGAGGAAAACTAGGTTTTCCTCTTCTCCCGATTCTAATTATTATTATTATTATTATTTTTTTTAACAACTTAAACCCTGAACTTTACTGGTTCAAGGGCTTTGGGCGGGATTTTTCCCCCTCTTCTCAATCCCTTTTCCTATTTCAATTATTCTAACTCATTTATTTCCTTTATCCAATAATTCTCTAATTTCTTTTCCCAATTCTAATAAATGTATATAAATCAATTATACACATTATATATCACATAGGCTATTCAAATTCTCAATTTAATCCAAACATCATCTAACGATGTTATAAATCCAATTTAACTGTCCAATTTCGTTTCTTAATTGGATTCTTTAATTCGAAAAAAATTTCAACTTCACGATTTTGACCAATTGACCAAAATTGCATACGTGGCCGCTACATGACAATTCGGTCAACTTCAACGCCATGACCGATTTTCAACGCGAAAAATTTACACGTGGAATTTCTTATTTAAAATTTTACGGCTTTTACAGCAATGGTTGAAGCAAAAAATAGGGATTCTTGGAGTTGGTTTCTGTAATTGTTGCTTGAGGATCTAAATACCTCATTCGACAATGGATGGACAATTATTTCTAATTGACAAAAGGTGCAGTTGATTGCTTTTGCCTTCTATGTTTATATTATGCATTGTGTACTAATGTTTGACTCATACTGTGAATCTTTATAGGGGCTGGTGCCAGCTGTTAGAGAGTTGGCAGGGCAAGCGCACCATCGGTTTTGCATCTGACACCTGTATGCCAATTTTCACAAATAATTTTAAGGCAAATTGTTCAATAATACAACGTGGGTCGCTTCTAGAGCCACAATAAAGGCGCACTTTGAGAGAGAGATGTCGAAACTATTTTTGCTTGACCCGGCAGTTCACAACTATCTACGAGGAATAGATGCGAGATGCTGGGCCAAACATGCCTTGTAACACCTCGATATTTTTAATTATCGGGATATTACAGGATGTATTAGGAGCGTTAAGACTACATGTATTTTATTGATAAAGAATAAATTAGATTTAAATTGCTAAATTAAATCAATCATGAATAGGATACGGTTAGAAATGATAAATTGGGTATATTAATTTAATTTGATAAATTAAATTAATAATGAGTTATTTTAAAGTTAATCGGAATTAAATTAATTAATTTAATTGATGAAAATATTTTAAATGAAATTTAAAATAGAAATATAATTTAAATAAAAGAAAGAAATGGCCAAATCGGCCATTTCTTTTGCAGCAATGAAAATGAAGAAAGAGAGGGAAGGAGATGAGATCGATCGGAGGGATCGATGGGAGATCGGGTTTCGACGGGCGAATGGCGACGTTGGCGAACGACGAACGGCGCCGGCGTGCAATGAAGGAGCGAATGAAGAGACAGTGACGGCGAGTCCCGTCGAGCGAAGACGAACGACGCGTGCTTAGGGCACGGAAGCGGTGACCGACGGGGCGACGACGGTTAGGACTCGCGATTTGGGCTCGGGTCTGGCCAGGGCATTGTCGGGCGTCAACTTCTGCCGGTGTTCGATGGCCGGCGATGGTCGAGGGGTGACGGACAGGCGAGGATTGGCATCGCCGGTGGTTCGAACGGCTGGGCTGGGCTTCTGTTCGCGTTGGAATGGCTGGCCTGGTCTGCTTGTGATTGAGCTGAATCGGCCCACTGGTGATGGATGACAGGGTGTGGTCTAGTTGGTAAGATTTGATTGATTGTTTGATTTGCTGAGAAATATGGATCTTGTGCTGATATTGTGGGATAACTTGGGTAAGTAGTTATGCGTTTTAAATTTGGTCACCTGAGTATACATTCATGGAGTAATCGAAGTGCCAGAGAGGAAGGATGGCTGGGCTCTCTAAAAGATTTTCTCTTAGTGTGTGCTCTCTAGTCTCTGCAAAAACCGTGAGTGAGTGTGTGAGGTGGAGTGAGTTGCTATCCTGGAAGCTGGGAGCCGAGAGGAGTTTTTAATCGAGGGACAATTTGAAGGAATTTTCGTGATGGGAAATTGAGGATAACTATTCTAGATTGGGTAAGGTTCCTGATCTCTGTGAGTTTAGTTATGTCATCAGGTTATGTTTTCCTTTTTCTTGGATTTAAAGATGAGATTTTTGATTAAGTTTCTGTATGATGTGGAGGAGATGGAGGTCCTCTCTTGGGTGTGATGCTGTTGTGTGGAGGGAAGTCGCTATCCATGTTCATGTTTCGTCAAAATGGTAAGTATTGGGTGTGTCTGGCCATCTAAGCCCTACCCACTGAGTATAGGATAGATTATTTTATTGTGTTGTTGTTGTTCGATTTTGTTAGCAGTTCTATAGTTGGTCGATTTCTGTTCACTGTTTATAAATTCTCTGTTGGATGAATTTGTTCGTAAATTCTTTGTTGGTTTGTTTATATGTTCATATGTCAAATGATTTGTACTTGATACCATACATGTTTTGTGTATAGCTAGTTTACATATGAATCTGTTGCTATTAGTTTAGTAGTGGACAAACAGGATTGGTCTCTTCATAATTTTCAATTGTTGTTAGTTGGTAATTTCAGGAAATGCTCACTATTTTGGTTGATAAGGTAGGATGTTAGAGTTTATATTGCTTTGTGATATTCTCTCTGTTAATGCCTCGGATGTTTCTTTTGGTATTGTCTGTATATTTCTGCACTTGGATACTTAGTAGATTTCTACGCTTGGATGATTTGTGTTAGTCCCTTTAAAATCTTTCTTGGTTGTATCTGTTAGACTACAATTTCTTGTAGGCTTACATGTATTTCTCCTAGTGTTGTGTGTTTGATGCTTGCAAGAAATTCCATGTTAAATAACTTAATAATTGCTAGTTGCTGATTAAGTCATTTTAATTAGAAATGGATAACCAACCTTTGAGCATGTTATCTTAAATGAGTAACTAGAATTAGTGTAATTAACTAGTATATTGAGAATGTTAACTAAATTACTAAATTGTTCAGAATATTAATTTAATCACTTTAGTTAGTTTAAATGAGTTAGTTGTTAAAAGCATGTTTAAATCATATTGATCGATGATTGTGTTTAAATTCTATTATTTGATTGTTAACCATTTCCTTACTAAGCCTTTTTAGGCTTACAGTTTACTCGTGGTGTAGGTATCTACAGGATAAAATAGCGTGTGAACTCAATACAGTTGAGGAGGGATTTGCGCGTGCGAGCTTGTGGTTGGCCAAATTATGTAATGTGAGAGACAGTGATGTATAATTAAATTTAGTTTTTATTTTCTAAATTGTAATTAAAAGTTTAACTTAATTCTTTTAAATTATTACGCTTTCGCATATGTTTATTTTCACAACGTTTTAAATAACTATTTGTTTTCAATGCTTCCGCATTTTTATTAAATAAACGACTTTTATGACGAGTTTTAAAAAAAGGTTGGTAGCGGTCCGGATTAGGTGCACTCTGAACGTTTTTCTCAAATTTTTACGCATTTTAAAAAGGGACGAAAATTCAGGGCGTTACAGTTGGTATTAGAGCAAAAAGTTTTAAAAACGATTTTGTACTCTGCTTTGCTATCGTTTTTAAAAACTAAGTCTATAGTTCATTTGTTTTCAAACCATCTGAATTGTGTTTCAAAACGATTTTTTTGTAAAAGTTAAATTGATAACGTAGCTGGGCTGCCAACACGAGCCTCGACGTGGAAATCTTTCATCGACTGTAAGTATTTCAATTTAATTATTGTACTTTATTTTGATCGTTTTAATTTCTTCATTTAGTTAAGATTATTTTGTAACGTAAAAGAGTTTAGAGAAGAGAATAGGTTGTAAATGATGGTATGTAATAGAGATTAGAAGATACTGGAACTATTGGGAAATTTTATGCAGGTTATTTAGCTTTGGGGGAGTCTAAAAACAAGGGAGATTCTGTCCAAATTTTTGGAAAAATAGGAACGAGGAAATAGTAGAAGGGACGTGAATTAGATAAACAAGATAATAAGTAGAAAGGACATAGAGGCAGATAGTTAAACGTAATTAGATAGCTAAATGAAGTCAAATAGTAAATGAAAGACTAAGTGGAAGGAATGTAGGATTAAATGAAGTCAGATAGTAAAGGAGAGCACTTATGTAGAATTATGCATAACTGAAGGCACAAACGACGAACGCATCACGAGCAACAAGAGAGGATTAAGAAATGATAAAAAGCGAACAAAAGCAAAGCTCCTAATAAAGATTTTTGTGGTCCGGTAGCTTAGCTCGGCATAGGAACGAGAAAAGAAAAGTAAAGAAAAGAAAATGAAAGTAAGTTAAAGTAGAGGCAACGGCAACGATACGATCACTAGCGAGCTTTCGGATTATGCCATTGTCGCTAGCGAGCTTTCGGATTATGCCATTGCTGCTCGTATCGGTTGCAAAGTCCTTGGATTATGCCAGGACAGTTTCTGGATTATGCCGGAACACGAACGATCAATGATTAGCAGTTTTTCGGATTATGCAATTGCTGCTATATCAGAGGCAAACGATGAAAAGAATGGCTAAGGGTTAGCAGGCTTTCGGATTATGCCATCGCTGCTATACCGGAGGTCACGAACGATGTAACGATAAATTAAAGCGTAAAAGATAAAAGTGTAAGAAAAGATGAAAGGTTATAATGGGTAGATAAATGGTAGATATGATAGCAAGGGCCAGTGAGATTAAGTGTGATAGCTTAGAAAAGATGGCGCGCTCGACGGACCTTTTGTGTCTACATGTCAAGAATCAGCATTCCAGATTACAAAATGCAGGTCAAAATTGGAGTCCCCAGTTTTCAGGCGCTGCCCAATTTGAGGTCAGTAATGGTAACGAATAGTATGCTGTCGATTTGGGTAGACATACTTGTAACTGTTACCATTGAGAGTTGATTGGCATCCCGTGTGTCCATGCAGTCCCGTGCATACAATTTATGAGGAGATCTCCTGAGGACTTTGTGCATAAGTGCTACCACCAGAAAATATACATGATGATGTACTCCCACTTTGTCCACTTGGTCAGTGAACAAATCATGTAGTCTCTTGTGACGCATCTTGATCCAATTATGCCACCGTCATTTAAGAGACATATCGGAAGGCCGTGAAAATGAAAAATACGGGATGTGGACGAGGCCCCAAGCTGGACAGTGCTGCTAAGGAGACATCTAAACATGACGTGTGGCCGGTAAGGGTGTGGGGCACATTGCCACACGTGTGAAGGTGGAGGCTCAGAGTCTAGTGCATGTGGCGGTCGCTGGTCTAGAGGCACAGGCAGCAAAGGAAGCTTGTAGGGCACATTTATGGATTTTAGAGTCCTCGAGACTGGCTCAAAGACAGTTCCCGACATAGTTCCCGAGACAGTTTCTGACATAGTTTCCGAGAAGCAGGTGAGCACATTATTGCGTTTATGTTTTCATGTGTTACGTTTTAAACTATGCTAATTTTATTTGCAATATGTTATGCCAGAATATGATGCGCAAGATCCACAAACACAAGCAAACAACCTTAACATTCCCTAGATATTATTACAGAAGATAACATTCAATCAAAGTGAATATTAATTATGAGTCGAAACCAGATATACATGTTAACCTAAGTGTTGTTAGGCTTATTTGTTTTGATGATGGCTGTATTGATTGGAATTATAAGTTGTTTATTGAAAATTATGCTTAATTGTTTAATCATTATATTTATATTGATGTTTATTGGAAATACTATCAATATGGGTATTAAAGTTTGTTAATATATTTTATCTAAGTCCATGTAGCCCATAGGATATTCATTGGAACTTAGAAGATTGTATTTGGCCAAAAAGGAGATCAGAGGCCGACTAAAACAAGCAAAATGGTCGACCAAAACAGTCTACACAAAGTTCTGGTCGACCAGTTGATCGATCAAAATTCAAAACAGAAGGTTCCTAGGTTTTTCGATCGAGTAAGTGGTCAAGCAAGAAGAAAATAGTTGACCGCATAATATTACATATTGCTTCCCAATTTTCGGTCAAGCAAGGGAAAAATGGTCGACCAAAAAATGGCAGAATGTCTGGAATTTGAAATACACAAGCACCGGTCAACCGCAGAAGAGCAGTGGTTGACCACTACCGAATATGCAGCCCAAGGAATGCAGAATATGATGCAGCGGTCGACCGCACCCAAGGGACGGATCGACCCCTGCAGACAAATGTTGCCAAATTTCTCCAATGGTCAAATTCCAATGGCTAGAAAGCAATCAACTGAGAGAGAAGTGGTCGACTGCCCGAGTAGTTTTCTACAAATAAAGGCACTCTCAATTGCATAAACATCAATCCAATCGAGAGAGAAACGCTCCAAATTGGTCCTCAACATTCCTACTTCATTTCTCTTTTTATATTTGAGTGCTTAGGCGTAGTTCTTCCATCCCCACACTTGAGATGTACATTTGGAGAGCTTAAGTTCAAAATTGTATTTTCTATTTCCTATATTTTGTATCCAAACGCTACATGAAAGAGTGACACCCTGAAATAGTCAACAAGGCTAGACTGACACCCGTGAAGATCAATCTAGAGGGTGACGCCTTGTGAATAGTTTGTAAAGGTTTGTTTGACACCCGTGAAGTCACACATCGCCAATATGAGAGATTGGGCAATTAAGGATCTCCAAGTCGGAAGCTTGGAGCGCAGACATAGGCGGGATTTTCCGAACCGCATGAACATATCGGTGTCATCTTTCTAACCCTACTTTTATATTTATTATTGTTTATTTATTTATATTTATAATAAATCACTTAGGGATAGAAAAAATAATATCGCACGAAAAAGTTTAGAACGACTAATTCACACCCCCCTCTATAGGCGTGCACATTTTCTGTCAATTGGTATCAGAGCGGGTTAATTAAAATTTTTGTGTGATATTGTGATTGTTTTGAGATATTTGCTTGAATTTAATTCATTGGATTGAATTTTTGTGTTGAAAATTGTTTGGATAATTTTGGTTGAATTTATTGAGTATATAAATTTTTATGGCCTTGAATATGCAAGTCGAAGGACAATCTTTACTTATATCTTCATATTTTGATGGTAGTGATTATACATATTAAAAGGATAGGATGAGAATTTATATTCAATCTATAGATTATAAAATTTGAAAAATTGTTGCAAATGGACCTTTCATTCCACTTAAATCTTAAAATGGTATGACTGTTCCAAAATTACACGACGAATATAATTATAGTAATATGCAAAAATTAAGCTTGAATGCCAAAGCTATAAATATGTTATATTGTGCTCTAAACCGTGATGAATTTAATAGAGTACAAGGTTATGATAGTGTCTATGATATTTGGAAATTACTTGAGATTACACATGAAGGAACTAATCAAGTAAAAGAATCTAAATTGACCACATGAATATGAATTATTTTGTATAGATAAGGATAAAACCATTAGTTATATGTTTACTTGTTTTACTAACCTTACTAATGGTTTGAAAGTGCTTGGTAGAGTTTATCCTAACGAAGAGTTGGTTAGGAAAATTCTTAGGTGTCTACCAAGGAAGTGGCAACCAAATGTGACAGTGATTCAAGAGGCATGTGATCTCAAGGATTTAAAGATGGAGGAACCGAGGAGGAGTAAAAAGAGAAGGGAATTTTCAAACCAAAGAACATAGCCTTCAAAGCCTCCTCAAGCACCAAAGATGAACTAGAGGGAGAAAATGAAGATGAAGATTTAAAGTTCATCACCAAAAATCCATCAAATACCTTCAACAGAAGAAGGAAAAAGGAAAGAAAGTAATAGTTTATTTTGGGTGTGGAAAACTAGGGCATATCTCAACCTAATGCCTCAAAGCAAATAGGAAATCAAAAGTCTCGAAAAAGAAAGCATTCAAGGCCACGTGAGACGATAGCGATGAAGATTCTTCTTCCGAGATTGAAGAAGTATCTCATATTTGCTTCATGGCCAATGAAGAAAAGGTACACGACTTTTCTAACAATTCGGATAAATGTAATGATGATAAAGAATTGCTAGATGCTTTTAATGAATTATTTGATAATTTCAATATGCTTAAACGTAAATATAACTTGTTCAAAAAAGAGAAAAACAATTTGATTAAGAAGCATGTTGATTTGGTAAAATTTTGAAAATAAAATTGTTGATTTCAAAAGCATGAATGAGAATATGCTTGCTACTAACAAATCACTAGAGGATAATAATTGTGAATTGAATGCTAAAAATAGTGATTTGAATTATATTATTTTGAAATTTACAAACGGCAGCAAAAATTTTAATATGCTCATAGGAAAGCAAAGGGTTACATTTGATAAAGTCAGAATTGGCTATCAACCCTTTGCAAAGAAGAAAAAGTATAATAATTTTTATGTATGCCCATATATGTGTAATACTTGTAATTGTATTAGGCATAAATTATTTTGTTGTCCATTGAAATCTAATGGCAAAATGATTAACTCTAAACTTGTTTGAGTTCCTAAAGGAACCAAGCCTAAAACTCTAGAATCCAAAAAGATTTGGGTTCCAAAGAAAGGCAATTGAGTGTAATACCCCAACTTTTCATATAGAAATTTAATAAAGATAATTGAATAGTAATTGGGGATGTTTGGATTAATTGGATAATTATTAGGGTATTACCAAAGACGAAACCGTTAGATTATAATTTAATGGAAATTATTGGGATAATAATTAGGGTTAAAGTAGTGAGATATAATTGGGAAATTAGTTGGAATTAAAATATAAGGATAATTAATTAAAGAGATAATTAAATGGAATTAGAATTTAAAGGGGATATAATAGAAAAGGAAATTGAATGGGGAGTTAAAGGCTGAACCGGTTCATTTTGTGAACCGGTTCATGGTGATTGTTGGTTCGATTGAAAACAAAAGAGAGGAGAAGAGACGTGGTCTGCGATTCAGGAAGAGCAAGGGAGAACGATAGAGTGGGAGAGATATCGAGAGATTCGAGTGGGTTCGACGCATGAGGCAAAGGAGCTCGGCGTTCGGGATGGCTTCTTTGTGACGGGAGACGCTGTCTGGTGTGTGACCGAGCTGCTGACAGCGACGAGGGTCACGGCTAGGGCTTGGTGTTGCCAAGTTGCCGTTCGAATCTTGAATCGGAGCTTTCGTTGGCTATGTTTTTCGGCATCGGGTCGAGGTAAGTCCAGCCGATTCTTCCTTCTCCTTTGTGTTCTGATGGTCAGACGCTGGTGATGGTGTGGCAGCGATTCTAGCTTTGATTCATGATGGGCAGGGGATTCGATCGGGTTGGGGTCTGGAACCTGCGACCCGGTTGCGAACGAATCCGGTTTGACCCTACTCGGGTTGAACCGTGGTCTACAGACCACCTTCCACCCACTCCTTTCCAGCCTTGCATCACACTCTTGGAGAATTTCAAAGTGGAGGCATGGGCAGAGGGATGTGGAGGTATGACTCAAATGTGATGGGATTTGGTGACAGGCGTGGGTTGCACTCCCCTATTAATGAAGCTGAGAAATGGTGAGAAGGAGAAAGACAGGAGAGATGAGTGCGGGGGATGTTTTCTCTAGAAGCCGAGTGATGGTAAGAGAAGATGTAGGGTTGAGAAGCCGCCTCCTCGGGTGAGCTACCTCCTCGGGTGTTCTCTGGTGATTAATTCCCTCCGCTCTTATTCTGGAATTTATGGATGTTACTGGATATTGTGATTTATGCTTTCGGTGATATAGTTTTGTTATTCCTTTTGTTATCTGTTGGATGAATTGTTGGAAGCAATAATCTGTTGATTTGGTAATAATATGGATTGCTCGCTGTGGAGTGTATTATGCCATTGTTAGTGATTATCGTTGTAGCCATATATTGGGGATTGATGAGTTGAATATGTGGCTTGTAATCTTTGAACCATAACTTGTTAGACTAGGTTGATATATATGGATTGTTCTCTGTTTGGATTATAGTTGTGAGGGACTATTTCTGTTATTTCTAATTGTTAAGGCTACTGGAAAAATGGGTTGGTTAAGCTGCTATTTGGATAATACTTTGTCAATTAAGCTTATCCTTTTGTTCGCTTGTTGCTTGTTATGAAATGCCATGAACGATATACTCTGTTGTTATTGCTGTTGTTGTTGGATAACTGTGTTAGTTTGGTTACATGTTCTCCATGACAAGTAAAAGATAAATGGAAAGATATTATCTTGCAAATGTTCTCTTTATTATATGGCACAGTCCAGTACCAGTACCAAACTGTGTAATAAGAAACATTACCACACTTAAAACATTATTAAGTACCAGCCCTACATTTACCATAATGTTTCTTATTACACCTAGGGCACAGTCCATCTTGAAGATTTCCAACCAAAGCTATATCTATTTCGTTCCGCGTACACTTATTCTTCATTGTCGAATGCCCGCTTCACTCCTTTATCAATTAACTGCCCATCAACAGGTGATTTAGTTAGATTATCCTTTTTTTGCTTCTGATCCATTTCTCTTTGCTTAACAACTTGCATCTCAGGCTCCTTGATTTCCAAAGCTTTTGTTACAATTTTATGATATGGCGCATCCTCAGTACCATATATCTTTATTCCACGATATATTTCAGTCTTTAATCCATGAACAAACTGGTAAACCTTAAGATCGTTGGTTGCCACTAGGTGATTAGCAAATCGAGAAAGTGCCTTGAATTTCCTTACATACTCAGCAACAGACGTAGTCTGGTGGAGACTCACAAATTCAACAAACTTCTAAGTCCTGACTATTCGGTTGAAGTACTTCTCAAAGAAAATCTCCTTAAATTTAGTCCAATTCATTTCTCTTATATCTTGAGTTGCCTTAATAGTGTCCCACCGGTATCGTGCATCATGAACCAAAAGGTAGGCGGCACATAGAACCTTCTCCGTTTTGTTAATTCTTGCGTACTCAAACATATCCTCCACGGATCTAACCCATTCTTTAGCCAGGAATGGATCCGATACTTTCCCGTCAAAGCTTGATGGCTTTAACTTTCTAAACTTTTTCCATCCGACTTCCTCATGTGCCACCCATGGGCGAGGGTTTCCATTCTCCTCCCTATCCCTAAGACGTTCCATCATACCACCCAAGCGATTCATTGTATCTCCTTGCACAATCTAACTTTCCTCAACTCCTTGGCCAGCAGGTCCATTAATTCCTTGGTCAGCAGGTTTATCATTACCCTGACCAGCAAGTTCACCCCTTCTAACATTATTGTTACGGGCACGACCCATTCTTCCCTTCACCATTTTAGTTGCCTACAATTTAATTCTAGGAATTAAAATACTATTATTAATAAAGCACTGTACTTAATACTTACAACTGATAAAACATCCCTGTGTTGAGTTTGCACTGTTGGTAGTCTATAGAAACAATTTTGACCCGGTTATGCTTTGATACCATTTGTAACATCTCATAACTTTTTCTGTATAAAAATTTTCTTTTCTTTAAAACCATTACGTAATAGAACACTAGAGTAATAAACAGCGAAAGTCTTAATCTTATAAAGCATACAGAGGAAGTCATAATCTTATAAAGCATACAGCGGAAGTCATAATCTTATAAAGCATACAGCAGAAGTCTTTTACAATTTATTACCATAAATCTATTGTCTAAATAAACACTTAAATAAACACATTAACTTAAAACATTTATTTAAAATCATAAAACACTTAAAAGTCTTTAAAACATTTATTTCATTTCCGTAAGTCATAACCACAGGTCAACGTCGCCAATAGTACAAACGCCCACACAGTGATCCTCCATCAGCTACGTCCATTAATACCTTTATCTATTCATCTACTTCTTACCTACATCAATAGGACCTAACTATGAGCCTAATGCTCAGTACGTGATATAAACGTAAAACATAAAATTCACATATAATTTCTATAGCATCGCATATAGTTTTCTGTTTTGTTTCTTTGTTACTGTTCGCATTTTTTTATTGTTATTTCATCTGTTATGGGCCAGGCGTATCCAACCGGACCACACAAACATACGTTTACTGTTTCTGTCTTTTACTGTTTATATGTCGGGCGTATCAAACTGGACTATACAAACATCTGCGCTGGGCGTAACTAACTAGATCATAGTCGTTCACTTGATTTCTGTGCCGGGCATAACTAACCGGTCCACAGCTGGTTACGTATATTCTGTTTTCGTGTACTTTAGTATTTCAAGTCTTAACATTGTCGTGCACATACAATCCTATCTAACGTGTCCTTTAATCGTATCCTTAAAACGTGATTCGTCCTAACTAAGGAATTAAACTTAATTCTAATAAACATTCATATCAATCAATAACATAAATAATAAACATTCCCTAATTCCCGTGATGTAGGTCATTTCGGACAAAACTCATGCAGTACCACGTATCTGAAGTCCTTAGCTTTAACGAGTTATCACTTAGAGTTTTCCTTTTTTCAAAAACCTATTCAGATCATATACATGTTTACTTATTAGATCCCTAAAACAATCTTCATTATATTACATATCCTCAATGCCTCAAGGAATATCATCCTAACACTCAACAATAACCAAGAAAATCGTAAGACATGTTTATTTCATCCCACTATTTTCAAAACTATTAATGTTTTACAACTCACTTCAACAACTAATACCACATAATAATAACCAACTAATTTAATAATCACTTAATCTGACAGTGTATCACTTTGCCCATCGTTAACGGGTCCATTAAATTCCTAACTTTAGTATTATTTTCCAAATAATACTCGATTACCCATTTATTTTCCAAACAATATTCTTCAACATCCAACAAAATAATACCTTAACCAAATAATATGTTCAGAGTCTGTTACCTGAATTATTCATGCGAACAATGAAGCCAAAAAAAACTAAACTCCTCCACCCATCACTAAAACCTTCTCGGCCATTCCATCACCATTCACAGTTTCAATAAAACTCACACACTTTCATCACAGTTTCTCACTGACTCACGTCTCCAGAAACGCCAAGCCACTTCCTTCACAACATTATAACATCCTTACAGACATCAAAACTCTCACGTCAACACTCACAGATTTCTCATCCATAAGCTAGAACTCCTCACAACAATTTGACAGAGTTTCTGCATATTTTTCATTCTCCCAAACCTCGCTGCCCACACCTCTTATTTATAGACAAAGCTCCAACAACTCTTCAGTATCCAACAAAGATAGAAGGCCATGAGTTTTGCATTCTATTAATGCCATCCGCGTGAAGATAGAAGGTCATGGGACACCATCCCTTAATTTCCATTAACTCCATAGGCGTTTAGACCATCCAGGAGACGACACTTCCTTCAATTTCGAGATGTTCCAGACTCTCAGATTATTCTTCAATAAATGGTGGATGATCATGCCGGCTGATCACCTCTAAGCCCATCAACCGCAACGATCAGCTGCTACACTTTCATTGAGAAACGTCACTTATTTATGTCGGTCGATCGACGCCGGTCGATCTCCCCTCGCCGATCGACCGCCGCCTCCAAGCAGCGAATTTCGCATAAATCTCCAGATTACTTCTAACAAGACACCTATTTATGTATACATCCTATATATATATATATATATATATATATATATATATATATATATATATATATAT